>JAKTVH010000134.1:0-13897 GCA_030557105.1 Candida frijolesensis | reverse complement strand
TTTTTTTTTTTTTTTTTTTTGCAACAGCATATATAGTAAGATTATTTTTTTTTGCCATCCAAAATTATATTAGGCTGCACAATTCACTAACATACTATTCATATCAAAGAAAAAGTCTTTTGCGATGCATTAACGCCGTTTTGAAACGAACGGAGAAAATTAACCGGACAGAAACTTGATGTGAGAAAACAGTCTCCTGGCGTATGCATTTGTGCATATATACACTGCGCACAACCCTTTTCTCCGTCTCTCTTACTAACAAGAGGCAAACATGGAGCTCCGATAAGAGAGTCGTACGCAACCAAAAAAAAAAAAAAAAAAAGAAGGGGCAATTCTCACTCCAGGAAATCTCTACATTTCCTTTCTATACACTCTATCACCATTCAATAAATAATTAGTTAATTAATTAATTTACCATGTCAAAAGCTTTATGTTGCTACGCATTTGAATCATTATACGATAAACTAAACGTCGACCCTGGCCATAATAAAATACAACTATCAAAGTTTTACCAATTGCTCAAGGAAAACCCTACCTCGTTACCATCCCTGGCACCACTATTTATAACATGGAATAAGAATCATAGCTTGAGAGGATGCATAGGAACATTTTCAAAATTGTCAATAGATTCCGGTGTTTCGCGATTCTCGCTAACTTCTGCCTTGCAAGACCCAAGGTTCTCACCTATTAGTATACATGAATTAGAAGATTTAGAAGTTTCGGTTACATTGTTGGATAACTTTGTTCACATTCATGAGCCAACGGATTGGGAAATTGGGTTGAATGGATTGAAAGTTGCGTTTGATATTGAAGGAGGCCATTATTCAGGTACTTTTTTGCCAAGTGTAGCAGAAGAGGAAGAGTGGGACAAATTGACTACTTTGTATTATTTGTTGAAAAAGGCCGATTATTCAGTAGTCAAATCGAATGTCATTAAGTTTTACGAGAAAGGCATCCAAGAAGGGTGGTTGAAGTTGACGAAATATGATGGTTTGAAGAGTAAATTAGACTATCATGAATTTATCACCATTAGAGATCAAATTTGAATAGTATGCTTCGGCTTGTGTGTGTGTGTGTGTGTTTGTGTGTAGATTTACACTATCAGAAATACATTTTCAGTACCGCCCCGGGCCATGTCACTAAGACTAGACCTGCATTTTTCCATTTATTTATATTTCCGAGCGGAATCGGAAATATCTTTTTTTTTTTCACTTCTGTCCCCACCTTTATTATTAATAATTACAGAAAACCAACCGGGGCCAATAACTTTAAATATGACCTAGTTTCCCCATGGGAAAGTTCCCAAACGTAAAAATTGATTCACTGTCACTTCTACAACCATCACCATGTTTAAAAAATCTGCCAACGACATTGTTATCCTTGCTGCCAAAAGAACCCCAAACACCAAAGCCATCAAAGGTGGTTTGAGCAAATTGTACCCTGAGGAAATCTTATACCAAGTTCTCAAGGGAACAATTGAAGAATCCAAGGTTGATCCAAACCTAATTGACGATGTTTTGGTGGGTACTGTTTTACAAACTTTAGGAGGCCACAAAGCAAGTGCATTGGCTGTCAAGAAAGTCGGTTTCCCAGTTAAAACAACTGTAAACACCATTAACAGACAATGTGCTAGTTCGGCCCAAGGTTTGACTTATCAAAGCAGCAGTTTAGTATCTGGAGAAAACCAATTTGCCATTTCTGCTGGTGTGGAAAGTATGACCCACGATTATTTCCCACATAGAGGTATCCCAACCAGAATTGCGGAAAAGTTTTATGAAGATGCCACCGACGAAGCCAAGAATGTCTTGATGCCAATGGGCATTACCAGTGAAAACGTTGCTAGTAAATATGGTATAAGTCGTGAAGATCAAGACAAATTTGCATTGAATTCCCATTTGAAGGCAGATAAGGCCACTAAGCTGGGTCATTTTGCAAAAGAAATAATTCCTGTCGTCACCACTGGTGAAAATGGCGAAGAAGTTTTAATAACCAAAGATGACGGAATCAGGGGAAGTTCAACTTTGGAAAAATTGGCCAGTTTGAAACCAGTTTTCAAAGATGACGGAACTACAACAGCAGGTAATTCTTCCCAAATATCAGATGGTGGGGCTGCTGCCATTTTAACCACTAGAGCAAACGCTGATAAAATAGGTATCAAACCAGTCGGAAGATTTATTGGCTCTAGTGTTGCTGGTGTTCCATCGGCATTCATGGGTGTAGGGCCCTCTGCTGCTATCCCACAATTATTATCAAGGCTTGGTTTGGAAACCAAAGATATTGACATCTTTGAACTTAATGAAGCCTTTGCCAGTCAGCTGATTTACTGTATTGAAAAATTGGGACTCGATTATGATAAAGTGAATCCTTATGGGGGTGCCATTGCATTGGGTCATCCTCTTGGTCAACTGGGTGGAAGATTGGTTGCCACTTTGCTCAATGGGTTAAAGGATCAAAATAAAGAATTGGGTGTAGTGTCCATGTGTATGAGTACTGGACAAGGATATGCTGGGTTATTTGTCAACGAATAGATTTTTTGTTAGAACTTTATATAAAAGAAAATAGATATTTCATGTTTAACTTGGTCACAGCATCAATATTTACAAAGAACGGAAAAGGTAGACAAGATTAACAATAAATTGTCCTCAGAAAATAGAACCTCCTCTTCTCACTTTCAATATGATTATTTACATACTTTTCAAACGTGGCCTTGTTCCCAAAGATCAACAATCTACCTAATGGTACGGCAACCAAACGTACAGAGAAAAGGTCGTAATGAGATTCTACGAGTATAATGGTCACAGAAGATAGGTGGGTATGTTAATTTTATCTCATACTATGCCTTTGCTTTGCCCTTGGTGATGGTTTTGAGTAAGATAGTAGGGTTACAAGTGTTTGGACTCTGGATCGGTGTTGGTAGCGGGATGGTGGTGATTGCGTTATGTGAAACTGTGGTTATATTGTGCAGTAATTGGAACGATATCTTTTTGAAAGCTGGTCTATTAAATGAGTTTGGGTACGATGATGATGTTGATGAGAGGAGTTTATAGAAGTTGTAAATTAATAGAGAATAATATGTGAGGAATAACGTTTTGGGAAAACTTTGATCCAAAATACTACCAAAATAAAGTATAACCTTGTAATGAAAGTGGCAACGAAGGTTACTTAAACTTGAAAGTCGATGTTAGATGACCCTTTAAAAGTCAAAAGTAAAACTTGTATAAACATTAACTATGAATCTATAAAACGAGTTAAAATTAAGTAAAATTAAATGTTGCATAATGAACGAAGAAAAAACGGGTAACAAAATAAACATTATAGGGTATCCATGGCAAAGCTCGAGGGGTGTTCACAATTTCTGAGTTGCACTGACCAACCAGTAAACACATGTTCCACTAACAACTGGGATGGTGAAATTATCATCAATACCAGCAATATCGAAAGCTTCTGAGAAACTAGTGATTAATCCAATTGCCAACGTGAAGACAGTCAAGCTCAATTTATTGGTTTGCTCGTTCCAGTAGATATCACCAGGTTGGTTGACGTAACTGTAGGCTGGAATGAAATAGCCATACCATAAGTAACTAGTGATAATACCAGTCACACAACTAGCTAAACATCCAGCTAATGACTTCCCTTTGCTGATTTGGGGAGTATATTTGCCGAAAGCTCTACCAAATGTGGAAGCGGAAGTATCGGCCCAACTTAATAATAAAATGCTCAAGACAGAGATGTCTTTTGGGTACAAGTAAAGGACAATCAAAACACCTGCCAAATAGAATAATGTACCGTTGTAGGAGTTGTACTCACTTTCTCTGATCATAAACGACATTACCTTACAAATTTTTTCATTGAGCTTGGGATTGTTTAAACGGACCAAATCATTAATCAAAACTCCGGCAAAACAAATGCCTAATGGAATAAATAATTGGGGAATGGTGACACCCAAGGTGTACAACCACAATGTCAAGACACCAATGGAGGAGTGGAATATTTTTCTAGGTATTTCATGTTTCTTGAGAAATTGATAAAATGTTAATGGTTGAGTAAACTCTTGTTTCTTCTCTACTCCTTTAGAATTCTCACTATCCGGCTTTTCCAATACAGTGCTGTTGTCATCATCCTCTTCCTCTTCAGGCTCAACTTCAGTGGTGTCTAAGTCGTCACTTGCTTGGTCCAACAAATCGTCTTCGTCATTATCATCTTCATCGTCGTCATCTTCATCATCTTCATCTTCGTCATCTTCATCTAGCATGCTAGAATTAGTATAAATATAAGTCTTGTCCTCTTCTTCAATGTAGGAACTGTTTCCATCAAAGTCTAAAATAGTTTGTTTGATTTCCTTTCTTATTATGGATTCTTGGAAGTTGCCAATAGAACTGGAGTCCTTGATTGGGCTGGATGGTACAGACGACATTGTTATTACGATTACTTGAATTGCTATATCATGTAGCGAAGATCCAATCGAACCAATGTAGTACGAGCCAAACAGACAAAGAGAAAAAAAAAAAAAAATAAAAAAATAAAAAAATGATGCGAAGTGGAAAACGGTGGATGGATGGGAAGCCGGAAAAAGCAGATGTCGCACGGAGGAAAAAAAGTGAAAATCTTACAGCGCGAATGTCGTGATGTAAACATAGCCCCAACAAAATAATGAACTAAAGTAAAAAAAATCACATGCAATTTTAAGAAATATTTTTACTACAGATCAATTTTTCACTTTTGCAACCAATGGGGGTAGGGGAGGGGACTTAAGCAGAGACAACGAAAAATTTTACCACAAAATAATAATATTAACATTGTGATTATAATAAACGCGTCAATTCATTTCGTTCTCTTTATAATAAAAACAAACTAACCAATTCCAATACGACAACCACCACCACCTTCTTCAAATCATCCAACCCACTGCCAGTATTCTCAAATATCCAATCAAACACATCGAATTTAATCGCAGGATGGTCCTGAGTACCACCCTGGATTACTGCACTCTTTCTTCTACTTGGTCTTGACAAATAAGTATTAGAAACAGATTTTGTGGTGGCAGTCACAAATGTTGTCACTGATTCAGATTTTGTTAAACTAATTGATTTGGTCAACTCTGCGAATGGATCTTCAAAAGTTGTACTTGGACGATGCATCTTTGCTTGATAAAATACGTCTTCAATTACTTCTTCTTCTTCTTCTTCTTCTACTTCTTCATCCTGCTCCTCACTGTCCTCATCGCTATCTTCTGTTTCGTCATCTTCTTCTATTTGTAGTCCTTTAATTTCCTCTTCATCAGACTCACTTTCGTCTAGTTCTGTGTCACTAACATCTGCTAAAATTCCATACCCATTGGTGCTTGTAGTGTAAGGATCAAAAGTAGGTGTAGATTGTTCTTTATGGAATAAAAAGTTGTTGTTTTCATAGAACATATGTGGTGTGGTGGTCGGGAAATTAGTCCATCTGATTTGTTTTGGTTTGGAGTATGCTAATCCAGTAACGGTCGCATCTGGATGGTGGAACTTGAATTGTGGAACTATCAATACGGAATTTGGTGGATTCTTTCGATTCCGTATGTCCTTTGGGTGAATTTTACTTGAACGGTGATCTAGATGCAGAACGGTTGTCATTGTTGTCATTTCCGTGCTTGTAATTAGGTGCAATTGAGAAGTAACTGTGGCTGAAGGTCTAATTGAAAGACTGTCCACTGACTTAGTTGTTTCAATATAGTGCAAACTGGTGGATTGTGCAATCATACGGCTCCTATCAACAGGTTTTGGTTGGTACAAATTCATTAATTGGTTCTTAAACATTTCTTTCTGATCCATCATGTCTTGTTTCAAGTTCAATACCAACTTTTCCAATCTTTTAATTTCATCAAATGGATTGGCTTTTTCAAATTTAGCTATTGGGGACTCGTTGGCAGTATACGTTTTTCCAGCAGTATTAATGATCGTTTGTGTTGTAGCTGGTGCTTCAAGGGTAATTGTTGTGACATTCCTTTTGATAACTATGGCTGGTACTTTATTGTAATTCACTGGAACACCATCTTTCAGTACCTTGATCAATGGTCTTGTTTCTTTGATTTTGGGTCTTGCTTCTCCATTATGCGGCAACAAATCTTTAAAGATTTGAAAATGATTTAGAAATAACGATATGGTATCGTTTGTGGGTATCTGACTAATGTTTAGGAATGTGTTTATGGAATATCCCAAAGAAGTAAATAATATGATTACGATCCAAATGAGATGCATTGTTGATATGGGTTAATCAGAAAAAGGAAGAAAAATTCATGGCTGTGGGTGCCAAATTCATCTTTTCAAACAAACAAATAATGTGATGCAAATCTCCCTAACCTAAAAAAAAAAAAAATTACAAGTAAAAGCAAAACGTTTAATATCAAAATCTTGTTATCCTGTTTATTTAAAATCGATTATTGATTTTGCTATTTCAAAGTAAGGTTTGGCAACTGGTGAATTTGGGTCACTGACAACGATTGGTACACCTTTATCACTTTGAACACATATATCTTCATTCAATGGAATCGAACTCAACAACTTCAAATTATTTTCACTGGCTACCCTTTCTGCACCTTTGTTCTTGAATATATGACTTTCATGGTTACAATTAGGACATATAAAATGGCTCATATTTTGCACCATTCCAATTATTGGGATATTTATCTTATTGAACATTGTAATTCCCTTAACAGCATCAATCAAGGCAATATCTTGTGGGGTACTTACAATTATTGATCCCGTAATCTTCAATAATTGACCTATTGACAATTGTGTGTCCCCTGTTCCCGGTGGCATATCAATAATCAAATAATCTATTGGTGACCAAGCAACTTCGAATAATAATTGCTGTAATGCTTTCATAACCATTAATCCTCTCCATGTAATAGCTTGTTCTGGGTTGACTAGATACCCCATGGACATTGTCTGCACGCCATAGTTTGTCAATGGCAATAACTTTTTATCGTTAGATAATCGAGGTTCGCCAGATAGATTCATCAATTTTGGAATTGAGGGTCCAAAAACATCTGCATCCAAAATACCCACTTTTTTACCTAATCCATGTAATGCCAATGCAGTATTTACAGAGACGGTGGATTTCCCTACTCCACCTTTGGCTGATGATACCAAGATTATATTCGATACATTAGGGATATTTTGACGAATTGGAATGCCCCGCGATGCACGAGGGATTTGGTCGTTAGATGTCCTCGGTAGACCTAATGGGTTTTCATGACTTAATAATCTTTGTCTGGTGGATAGAAATCGAATTGCTGATCTACCAGTAGCTGATTTGAACATTGGTGCTGGGGGTTGGGGAAAGGGATGATGCATATAATTTTTTTTTTTTTTTTTTAAGCAGGAATTTCTTAGAAACGATAGAAAAATCTAATGCAATTGGGTATCACTGTCCGCTTGCCACAATTATGCTATTCAGAGTGATCATATAGAGATCTAAATGGGTAACAACTATTCTACGTGAAATTGTGGAAAGATCGGAATGTAGCAAAATCCAAAGTTCTGTCTTCAAATTTATTCGTCGTTCACGTAGAAACGACAAGAGGATCAATTAGTTAAGTGTAGTCTTAGAGTAATAACGTGGGAATAATCTACATCATCAAAACGAATATACAAAAGCAAATAATAAATTATTTATTAATAATAGTTGAACACACATACAATTTGCTAGATATCTGCAACGTTAGTAGTAAATGAATTAAAACTGACAAGAGGAAACGAGGGAAAAACTCAACAAATGCAAAAAATGAAAGTCTAGGAGGTTGTTGATCAAAATAGAAAAGAAAGACATGGAAGGATTTTCTACAAAATTTTCAAGTGGGCATTTGATTCTTTGTCTCTCAGAACACAAGCAGTAATGAACATTCTGCACGACTAACCAACCGTTCACGTCATCGATCCTAGATTCACCCACCAGGTGCCAAGTGGTACTTTGGAATGTCACCTGTATGAAGAAGTTGATAATAGTATAAGTATCGCTATATTGGTACGATGAAAATAGACTACCAAATGACATTATTTCAGATATCTATGATAAATTTAAGTCAATGACATTTCTTTCGGTATAACATGATGTGAAAAGGAATTAAAAGCTGACGGTTATATATTACCACTATCTTACATGAGTCTCTTCTTTACCTGCGTTGTATATTGTCCCCGGACAACTCAACTAACTTCCATCTATAGATATCTCTAATGCTTACTAGTTAGCATAGTTCGTACGCAATAAAGAGAAAAAGTTTTTCTACGTGCAGATATTTTGATGCCTTGATTTAAACGATTTTATAAAGAGTTAAAAATGTTTCGCCGCTTTCCTTCTACTTCAAATTCACTACGACCTACTGTATTTGCATTGTCTACCAAGTTAGGTAAATCGGCAATAGCAGTGGTGAGAATTTCAGGTCCGCAATCCAAATACATCTACCACCGCCTAACAAGATCTTTGAATCCGCCAAAAAATAGACTAGCAAGCGTACGGAAATTACATTCTACCGAAACAGACAAACCTGGTGTGCTTGATGAGGCATTAACATTGTATCTACCTGGACCTAAAACATACACGGGTGAAGATTTACTAGAATTACATTTACATGGTGGTATAGCGATAATCAAAGCCGTGCTAAATTCCATTAAACATCTTCATGATCCAAGCCAGGGAATAATTATCCGGCAAGCGGACAGGGGAGAGTTCTCGAGACAGGCATTTATCAATGGCAGATTAGATTTAACTGAATTAGAAGGAATCAATGAGATGATCAATTCAGAAACTGAACAACAAAGATTAGCCAATTTGTCAAGTTCATCGGGTAAGACAAAATTGGTATTCAAAGAATGGAGAACACAGATTGTTGAAGAAATTGCCAATTTAACTACCATCATTGATTTTGGAGAAGAGCATGATTTAACGGAAACTGAGGATTTAATAAACAAGGTTGTTGCCAATATCCAGGACCTTGAAGATAATATGAAAAAGTATTTAAAGAAGGTCAGATCCCTGGAAATATTGTTAAACGGGATAAAAATGACCTTGTTGGGACCTCCAAATGCAGGGAAATCATCTATTTTAAACACATTAGTTAATAAAGAAGCGGCGATTGTCAGTGAAATTGCCGGTACTACCAGGGATGCTTTGGATATTCCTTGTGAAATAGGTGGATTTAAAGTGGTGATTGGAGATACTGCAGGAATTAGAATGTTGGATCAGGCTGACATCATAGAAAAAGAAGGAATTAAACGAGCCAAGGAACGTTCATTCTCAGCTGATTTGGTAATTGTCGTATTGGATCCAACCACAACGGGGAACACGGAAGAACTTCGAAATCATCTTTCTGAATTGATTAAGGAAAAGAAAAATATCTTGGTTGTTTTAAACAAACAGGACTTGTACCCGGATTCTGCGAGTGCCATGATTGAAAAGTATTCGGAACAATTGAATTTGCCAACAGAATATTTCCAAGTAGTGTCATGTTCTACAGGTGAAGGTATGGAAACATTGCAAGAACTTTTGGTAAACAGGTTTAAGAGTTTGTCTGAAACCGATCAATCTGATCCGATACTAGTGTCGTCAAGAATCCAGGATATTTTAGAAAATGATATCTTATATGGATTCAAGGAGTTCTACGAATGGGCAAAGCAAGATGATATTGTGATTGCAACCGAGTGTCTCAGTCAATCGGTCGAGGGAATTGGAAAAATTACAGGAGAACACATCGATCTTGATGAAGTTCTTGACGTGGTTTTTTCTAATTTCTGTATTGGTAAATAGAATAATATTAATAGTACATGTGCATATACAAACCTTCTGGTTATCCAGAATTACAGACAACAAAGAATGTTATCGATTCAACATCCCATGATTTTTGCATTTGTTGTAATTGATGCCTGGTGTGTCTACCTGCGATTTCTTCTTCTTTGATGACTGTATTTTTTATTCTTTTGCTCAAGGCAGGAGCAACCTTGCAATCAAACTTCAACACATTTAAACCATAACTCAATCTCACGTCATATTGGACACCCAAAATGTTTTCTGAACCTCTTTCTTCTTCGAAACAATCTACCACACTAGTGACTTCTTCATCGTTGACTGATAATTTGCATTGGAAATCTTCACTTGCTGGCTGATTCAAAAATCCATGTCCATCCACCAAATCACGTTTCTTGAGCTCATACAATAAATTGTGCAAAGAAACCTTAAAAGAAACAAAAGGCAGAACTCCACTTGGCAAAGCTATGGTGAAGGATTGATTTGTATAACCATTACTTGGAACTTTGTATGAGAAAAGTGTGGCCACCGAACTAATTTGTTGTGTTGGGAATAGCGCTTTCTTGATTTCTTGATCTCTTGGTACAATTGTTACTGGTGATGAAAATTTTTGCTGTACAAATTTAGCAACATTTGTAGAAACTGCAGGCGATGAGAAAAGTGCAGATTCTTGGATTATGGCATCACTTGCGGGAAGTAACGGCAATGATTTTCCTAATGCATTTGTTGTGCTTTCGTCGTTGATAACATCTTTAAGTTTTGCAGGTTCGTCTTGGATTTCATTATTGGTGGCTTCTTCAAATTTCTTCTCCTCGCCTTGTTCTTCTTCAAGTTCTTGAGCAACTTCAGTATCTTCTTGTGGTTCGGATTTTAAGACAGTCTTTCTTTTTCTTTTCGGAAGTGGAGTAGAGTCCGCAGTATTGCTCTTGCCCAAGTTGAGTTTCAATTTAGGTGTTGATGGTGGTTGGTGTTTCTTACTTTCATTTTCAACCTTTTGTTTCAATTCGGAATACTTTTCATCGAAATACTCGGCCAACAATATAGCATCCTGGTATATCTGTGATCCCTCGTTGTTATATGCCTTGGCATTTTCAAATATCAAAGATGTAGTGTTGTGGAACTTCTCTAGATTATCTAGTAACGAATTCTTGGAACTTAACAATTTCTTCATTTCTAAGTTTGAAATAATTGTATTAAAGGACATTGGTTTCGCAACAAAATCCAAGTAATCACTGTAAAAGTCGGTGTCGACTTCTTCTAGGAATGGATCACTGATAACCCCAATATCAGGAAATTCGTGAGCAATAACATCGTCCAACAAACCAAGACACAATTCTGTCAATTTATCAAATGTGATAGATGGTTCTGCGTTTTGGCTATTGGTATCAGCAACAGGTTCTTCGTGTCTTTGTTTCAACTTCAACTTAATCTTTGGTTTCTTTGGTTCAGTAGGGGCTGCAGCTTCGGCAACAGTAGCGGTGCTCGAAGAAGGTAACGATGTACCAGGTGTACTTTCAAACTCTTTAACTTGGTCTTTCACGAAATCGACAATTTTTCTAGCACTACTAACAATCCACGAGTCCGGGGCATTATAAGTCTTTGCATTGTTGAATAACAATTCAAAGTCTTCAACAAACTCATCAGAAGACTCAGCCGTGTATTTTGTTCTAATCCTTTTTTGAATCTCATTTAAAGAAATTGGTTGTTTGACAATGTGATAATAGTCCAGGTAAAACTTCTTAGAAGGTAATTTGACAAATATGCTGCTCAACTCTTCATCGCCGTCTTTCAAATGGAAAACCAAATTCAATGTTGAGTTGAAAAACTCTCTGTACTCATCTGGTGTATGACTGAATGTCTCTTTTTTCACCTTTTTGATAGGGGTTGTATCATTCGAAGATGATCTTCTTTTTGGAGCCATGATTGATAATTACAATGCAATGTAGTGAATGTGAATACGGTTGACCCAGGACTCTCTTTAATTGTTGATAGTTCTGTCCTTGTTTTTTTTTTTTTTTTCTGTTGAAAATTTTGTCGCACTCTGTTTTGAGTTGGAGTCTACAATGAAAAGGTTTTAGTATGGCAGAGATTATGAATCAAACTTTCAACCCAATGATTCTAAGGAAGTAGTTTATTTATAAGCTGTACGCTCTATTTGAAGTAAATGGACTTTAAGAAAAAGTTTCATATGTCTCTCTTCTTTTAGTTATTAGTTTGAAAAATCTCATTATCTATACCATCTTTCCCTTTTGTATAAGTCGTAATCCTTCGCTTATTTCTCGGTCTTTGAAACAGGAAAATGAAAAATTTCTCTTATCTTCCACAATATAGACAACAACATGTCGGACGAAATAACCATATTGTATGGTTCAGAAACAGGAAATGCTGAAGAATATGCCAAATATTTGAAACAAAGATTGCGATACTACAATTTAAAATCCGTTTGCACCTCATTGGATGATTATCCATTGAAGCAGTTGATTACTCATACCACCTACCTAATCATCGTGTGTTCAACAACTGGACAAGGTGAAATACCCAGAAACGCCAAAAAGTTCATGAAATTTATATTAAAGAAGAAATTACCGCTGGATTTTTTCCATCATATTTATTTGACTACTTTTGGGTTAGGTGACTCGTCGTATACCAAATACAACTATGCCATCAAGAAAATTCATGCCAGATTGGCTCAACTAGGATGTCAGGAATTGTCACCTAGATGTGAAGCAGATGAGATATCACCAGAAGGAGTAGATGGATACTATGTTGAATGGGAAACCCAGTTGATTGCGTCGTTGTTGGAAAAGTTTCCAAACGCAGGCGAAATAACTGAACAAACGGTGCCGTTACCGGAACACAGGGTCAGTGTTGCCAAGCATGAGGTTGAGCAACTAGACAATAACTTTTTATTATCAAGAATAGGTAATGAAGGGTTGAGGGTTGGGAAAGTTTTAGAAAACAAAAGGATAACATCATCTGATCATTTTCAAGACGTCAGAAACTTTGTAATATCAAGTGACGACTTAGAATATTTACCAGGAGATACGATTTCGTTATTTCCTACCAATTTCGATGAAGACGTTGAGAGCTTATTACAACTGCAATCACATTGGTTGGCAATAGCAGATAAGCCATTGGCCGTGAAAAAGTTCCCAACAACAGAAGGTGGGTACATCAAAAACTTAACGTTACGGAACTTGATTAAACACCATTTAGATATTATTTCAATTCCTAGGAGGAGTTTTTTTGCATTGTTGTGGCATTTTGTGGATACTTCAACGCCGGACGGTCAACGTGAACAAGAGAAATTGAAAGAGTTTGGGGGTTTTGATGAACCCGAGGATCTTTATGATTATGCCAATAGACCAAGAAGGCTGATTTTAGAAACATTACTCGAATTTCAAAATAATTTACGAATTCCAATTTCATATATTCTAGATTTGTTTCCGTTAATTAAACCACGAATGTTCCTGATTGCTTCAAGACCATCAAGCACGGAGGTGGAGTTGGTGGTTGCAATCGTGGAATACAAGACAATCATAAAGAAAATAAGAAAAGGATTGTGTACTAGATGGCTCAAGAGTTTAAATCCAGGTGATGAATTATTGTATTCGGTACAGAAGTCAAGTTTCAAGTATGACGACCAACAACCAATTATCATGGTTGCACCAGGTACCGGGGTAGCTCCAATGAAATCACTTATTGACGATACATTAGGTAAGCATTCAAATCAAGAGTTGTATTTATTCTTTGGGTGTAGATACAAGGAAAAGGATAACTTGGTTGCTTCGTTTTGGCAACAGGAATATCCAAATTTGCATATATTCAATTGTTTTTCAAGAGATGAAGGTTCTCAGTTCAGGTATGTTCAAGATGGATTATTCAACAAGTATGAATTGATTGGTAGGTTATTGATGGAGGAAAACGCAAAAGTATTTGTTTGTGGTTCAAGCGGCAAAATGCCTCGTGAAGTTAAAGTAACGTTTGTGGAGATTGTAAAGAAGTATTCCGAAATGAGTGAAGAAGAGTCCCATAGGTTTGTGATTTCATTGGAGGACAACGGAAGATATAAAGAGGATGCATGGTAATGTAGAAATACATGTGTGTGTGTGTGTGT
>JAKTVH010000133.1:0-23167 GCA_030557105.1 Candida frijolesensis | reverse complement strand
AGAAATGGGGCAGACTGGTTCACCATACAGATAGATCGGATTTCGACGGTATTTATCCAAGACTAATTATGATATTGCTTTAAACCACGAGTTTTCCCCCACAAACGATCTAATTCAAGAGTTGTCTCATGTGAAGTGGGGAGAGTTACTTATATTATTAAGTTCAGGAGGAGCATGTAAGAGGCTAAGAATATTTATGGACGGCTTATACTCTCAGAGGCTAATTCCTTTTGAAAATGCCTTATGCCAAGGAATTGACAAAGCCGTGTTTTTTTTTTTTTTGAGAAACCTGTATATACTATTCTTCATTTCTTGACTTTGGCTTGCAAGTGTATGTTTCATTGTTACATTACAAAAAAAAAAATGATTGAAAAAACAACAGAAAGCAAAACTAAATAATAATAATATACAGATTGGGATTTCCATTAAATCGTGGATTTAAATGTGACCAAGTCATATCAGCGGAAGTATTCTAGTCTGCAGTGATTCTTTGTTTAGCTGAAGTATTCGGTACACTTTCCTCGTTGAAGGAATATATATGTATAACACAATGATTGAGTCGTTTTAGTGTTGTTTCTTAAAACTTCTTGTGCATCATTGCAATTTCCCTAAACATGTTGCATTTCTGTTCTTCGGAAAAACTCTCGGACGTGCGAAAACCAGTAAAATATTGTAATTTTTGTGACACAAATTAAGAGGAGTGGTAGTTAGAACAAATGTTCACCCAATTACTTCTCACTTATCGATTACGTCACTTCTGACATACTTATAACAAATATTAGGAATAATGGAGAATATTTTAATGAAAGAAATACTAAGACATCAAATATTCATTATACTACTACATGAAGTTATATACTATTAAAGCCCTACACTCTTGGCAGAACGAGCAAAGGAAGTGACTGGATGGATATCGTTTGAGTCATCTTCATAGTCCAAAGATTGTTGTTGAGCTTCCAACTTGTTGTATCTTCTAAAAATGAGATAGAATGCTGTACCAGCAACGAATGCAGCAACAGCCATACCTGTAAAGTTCCAGATAATAATAGGATCCTCGGCAGTTGATGATAATGCAATACCCAATATGGAACCGATTGCGTTTGTGAATAAGAAAATAGAAGTTGTGAATGCTTTCATTGAGGCTGGTGATTTACTGTATGCATATTCAAGACCAGTAATCGAGGCAAAGATTTCAGCCAAGGCAATCAAAGCATAGATTGGGACTTGGGTAGCGATGTGGATTCTGTTTGGAACATCAGCATACTCTGGGGCACATGCCCTTGGGTGGTCATAACATGGACCGGCTTTATAAATGAAATGTTGTAAAACTGCAGAATAGATCATAGCAGCAGAAGCAAAGAAAAATCCAATTGTGATTCTGGCGATTGGTTTCATTGGGGTGAATCTTCTTATGAATGGGTAAAACAACTTATCAATGATCGGAATAAAAACAATGATAGCAATACTGTTGAAACACGTCATCAAACTGTTACTCAATCCATGCATTTCCATATTTGCTGCGACGGAAATCTGACCGTTGTTCATACTACCATAAATAACCCAAAAGATTGGATAAAAGACAAAGACCCAACAAGCAGAGATTGCTCTTCTGACTTCTTCAACAAAATGATCATTCCAACGAAAGTTCTTTCCTGGGTTCAACGATGGTTTGGCTGCGTCCAAGTTGAATCTGTTTTTGATTCCTACCCAAGCACAAGCAAAAGTTTTGGCAATTATCTTATCACCTACTGGAGTCTTGATGTATTTATTTCTTCCAAAAAACAAGGCAGCAAGAGCAACAAAGAAGAAAGCGAATGGTAATAAATACGCACTCCAGAAACCAACATGCAATTCTAATTGGGCAGTTGCAATGACAGAAAGAGAACCAATGTTGATCATCATATAGAAAAACATGAAGACACGTTGGATTGTCACACTAGGATCAACGATAACTCTTTCTCCCTTTTTGGTCACCTTGATGTATGGTTTCGTTTTAGGAACTTGATCAGCGATTAATGGCGACACATTGGATTTCACGCCACCGGTACCGAGACCAATAATAATAATAGCAGTGATAAATCCACCTAAAGCAATTCTAGGACTGGTGATTGATGGAATGGAAGTTATGAATAACAAGAAAATACCAACAATGTAAATACAGCAAAAGATACAGATAGTTTTGAATTTTCCCAAATATGTATCAGCTAACCAACCACCAAAGATAGGGGTCACATAACACCAGAACTGGAAGAAGTAGGACAATGCTGTGGCACCTTGTTGACCCAAGCCAAGCATACCCTTTGGGTCGTCAGCTTGGGAACGTTGCATATAATTTTGGAAAGGAGCAGATAAACCATAGTATGAAAATCTTTCTGCTAACTCAACAATCGCAACCAACCAACAACTCAATGGGATGGATGAAGAAACATGTCTCAAGGTAGACATTTCCTGTTCTGTGGGTTCTCTACCTTCGTCGGCTTCAAGTGATGGGAGTTCTTCAGCATCCAGTTTGAAATTAGGTTTTTCAACGGAGCTAGAAGCTTGAGATATTTCTTGACCAGTAGATTTTTCTTCTATGGTTGTACCAAAATCATTTTTCTTGTCACTCATGATGGACGCAAAAGTATAATAATTATTTAATATCAAAATGAAAATATTAGCCAAGTGGAAAAAGCTGGCAAATTTGTACTATTTATACCAAACTTCAGATGGCACGAAACTGTGATATCGGCCCATCATAAGGCGAATCAAAGCGGAGTCTGTATGTTTTGTGATATAACACAACTGGATAACAAAGGCAAAATAAAAAAAGCATCCCATACGGCCCATGATCCACTTTCCTGCTGCCTATCTATAGGATACTTTGTTACTTATCTCACCAGCATGCAATTCCAAAGAGGTTTATTTCTTGGCATCCCTTCTATCTGGAATTTCTGGAGTTGCTGATAATGTACAGAGGATTTAGTGGTGTGGAGAATATACAGCAAGTTTCTTCACGCGTTTACCAGGAATTACCGAAAATTTTTCAATGATGAAGTCGGTTAGCTACAACAACCGTTTGTTAAACAATGGAAACCCTTACACAGAGTTGCAAAGAACGGAAAGCATCACCGTTGTAGGTCATCTCCAGAATGAGTTTCACCGCATACGGCTCGAACTTTGGAAGATGAAAATGCCTTGCCAAGCAATAATTTGGTGAGGATGCAAAACTGGAATAACACAAAGCGACTACCTCTGCTCGAAAATCGGCGCATTATGTCAAATGAATTGGATTCATAAGCCCGTTCATATCCGACTCATCAGGCGCAAAAAGCATAGCAACCAAGGCCTAATGAGGTGATATCACCCGCCGGTTATTTTTGATCCCTGATTCATCATTTTTGGTAATAGTGATCGTTTTCTAAGAGGTTAAACGTTTGGTTAGTTAGTTGTAGTGCTCTAATTTTTTTTTTTTTTTTTTTTTTTCCCACGGCAATCAGATGTCGATTACTTTTCGCGATGCATATTCTGTTTTTGTACTCTGATGTAAGAGTAATGCTAAGCTACTTTTTACGGCATATTTATAGACTTGCTTAAATTGCCGTCTGTGTGGGGGATCGATTTGGTTATGCATTCTACAGACCTGGGATAAACCGGCCTTATCGTCATCCCCACAAGTGGTAGAAAATGCAAGACTAAAAATACCATGTTCTAATTAAATAATCTAACTAAGTCTATACTTCCCAGTACCCAGGAAACAAAAAGTGCATCTTTTCCAACAACTCCTTCTTGACTCCATGTGGACTGGTACTAACAGCGAACTTCATACTACCTTGAATGTCATCACCAATGTGTCCACCCTTGGCAGCAAACTCGTCAATCAATTTCGCAGCCAATTTACAAGCGTTGGCGGAGTTGGCTTTCAAATTACCAACAACAGTTTCAACAGTAACTGGCTCTTCACTTTCATTCCATGAATCGTAATCAGTCGACATACAAATCATTTGATATGCAATCTCGGCCTCACGTGCCAATTTGGCTTCTGGCAAAACAGACATGTTGATAACTGAACCACCCCAAGTTCTGTATAATTTGGATTCGGCTCTGGTTGAGAATTGAGGTCCTTCCATACAGATGATAGTCAAATCGTCACCATTGTTGGTGTTCTCTTTGGAATGCAAAACTGGAGCAGCATCGGTGTCGAACCCTTCCAAAAATCCTGCACTTGGGATAGCGTCCCTGATTAACGCATTCAATTGCAAATCAAATGGTTCTCCGAACATAGCGTGAGCAACGAAACCTTTTTCAAAGAAAGTGGAAGGTCTGATACCTTTGGTTCTGTCGATGATTTGAGTAGGCAAGACAAAATCTCTTGGTTTGATTTCTTGTTGCAAAGAACCCACAGCAGAGAAGGCGATGATTGCCTTGACACCCAATTTCTTCAATGCAGCGATATTGGCTCTTGAAGGAACATCACTTGGCAATAAATCATGATGTTGACCATGACGGGCCAAAAAGGCAACAGGAAATCCCAGATCGGTTTTGGAAATGGTGATTGGACCAGATGGGAACCCCCATGGAGTGGAAACAGTTAATCTTGCAACGGGGTGCAAGTTTGGTAAATCGTATAATCCTGTACCTCCAATAACAGCCAAAGTGACTGGTTCATCGTAATGGTGTGGTAATTTGGTAAGATCGACCTTATCTCTGTGAACCGACATTTTATATATATACTTGAGCCTGTAACGGGAATGAAAACGAAGTATGGCAATAGTTTCCTTTGGAAACAAAAATTTTTCTACCTGTTGGAAAACAATTGGGGCCCACGAGTGCTGAACAAACTGTGGCAGTATGAGAAGTCTAAATTCAAAGACTCGGTCCCAAAAAAAATAGCAAAAAAAAAAAAAAAAAATCTCTTCGCTTCTGATTTTCAGTCGTGTGAAATGTGTCAATTGTTCAGTGCCTTTGGTAGTAGTGGTAATGTGTGAGTGAGAAAATCTCTAACAGGCAACCATTCTTCCCAGTTTGTCAATATAAACCTACGATTTAATCAACCTTGCTATACTATGTTAATCAGACAAGCACTTTCAGCTAACACACCCTGTCTTGTGAGATGCTTATCTTTCAGTGGTAGTGGTGCTATATTAGCTGCTTCGAAGAAACTCTTGGACACAACGGACGGCAAAAAAATATTGAACGACAAGAAAGTCTTTACCCGTCCGTTTTCACCACCCAAGAAGCAGGAGAATCCAGCAGTTTCTGGTTCGGATAGATACGTTCCATTATCAGCATTACCAACATTACCAGCATCACTTGAATCAAAGGAGGAACCGTTAGGAGTTGTTTATGAAATACCTGATAAATACATCAAGAAACCCAAAGTAGCCCTGCTAGAACCAACCGATGAGACGCAACAAGTTGATCGCAAAATAAGGCAAGCTGTTAAATCAAATAATGGGGATTTAATGAAAATTTCTAATGAGATTAATGTTTTTATGTACGATAGTCTAAGGAGGACACTCCCTGTTGAAGGACACCCACTCCAAAGATCCTTATCTGGTATAAGTAAAATGAATCCTGCTTTGGATATCATTGACGAAAAATATTTGAATGAGCTTCTTCCAGAAGAGAGATTGTACAAACCACCGTATCAACAGGATGAGCCCTTGGGATTTGCAACGTGGCACAAGGAATTGATTGAAGAGCAAAAGAAGAAACGTGCTACGATTAAACAACAAGAAAACGATATTCAGAAGTTTGTCGGTGAATTAAGGGAGGCAGCACTGTATAAAACATGCAGAGGCAGACGTAATAAGATGGATCGGAAATTGATCAAATCATACAAAAAGCTCAAAAAAGAGGGTCATTTTCCAACGACATTCGAAGTAGAGATTGTTACTGAAGTATGAGATTTAAGTGCATGCGTGTATATAGATTTATAAAAAAAAAGTTCAAAATAATGGAAATGGAAATTGTTTATTTATTTATTTATTTATTTGTTTATAAAATCTAAATAAAAGAAAGATTGATATTGATCTAGTTTCTTCTGATTTATTCCACAATGTTCAACTCAACATCATCGTAGCCAAATTTTGCCTTATTCTCTTCATACACTATCTTCAACTCATCCACATACTGTTTATGGTACTTATCTAGTAATGCTGGCGGTATTTTGGTTTTTATAGAGGACGTTTTCACCTTCTTTCCATTTGCTTTGAAAATGTCAGTAAACGATCCAGTCTTTTTCATCGGAGTGCTGGCAGCAGGTTCGTCTTCTGCAAATTCTTCGGGGTGCTCTTGTTTGTACTCTTGCAATGCATTGTGGGGAACGTACACCGGTCGACCAACACAAATGTTTATGGGGTTTCTGAAGGGCAACAATCCAAAATCGTAAATAAAAACTCCACGAGCACTGAACAATGGTATCGTGAATTGGAACGTGGCTTTCATCCATTGTTGGAACTTATATAAAAATGAGCCTGGAGCAGGTTGTGCCAATCTGTAAACATCAGCTTCTCCAAACGCAAATACAGGTACCAAGGCAACATTTCCCATTTCAATTGCTAATTTAACAAATCCTTTACGTTTGTTCAAAACTAATTGCACTTCACGTTTAGGCTTTGGTTTCTCTTGCTGTGACGACTGGTTATGTTCATCAACTTCATCTTCCTCTTCCGATTCATCATGCCCGTGAATGTCTATCCTTTCTTTGTATCCATACCCTACCCTAGCATGTTTTGCAATCATATTATTCAACAATGACTCTTGTGCCCCACCAACAACTAGACACACGGAGTTGTCCCCATTGTTGATCAAGCTTCTAATATTCTTAGCTGAAGCACTAGTGATACCCAACGCCATTAAGTAGTCACGATAGAATGGAACTGCAAATTGTGTTGTGAGCGTCAAGGGGAAAATGTTACCGATTCCAGGAAACAACCTCTCTCCTTTGGTGCTATCATGGAAAAATGGTTTTAAGCAGTTCAAAACCGGTGTGTAAGGTTCGTTTCGCAAAGCGTTGTTGGCAAACAATCCAACAGCACCCATAGATATGACACCATGTGGATGATACCCAAATATATATC
This sequence comes from Candida frijolesensis, assembly GCA_030557105.1. Taxonomy (NCBI): domain Eukaryota; kingdom Fungi; phylum Ascomycota; class Pichiomycetes; order Serinales; family Debaryomycetaceae; genus Candida; species Candida frijolesensis. The sequence continues at coordinate 16,103 of JAKTVH010000133.1, read as the reverse complement.
TCGGACCGGTGGGAACTTTGGTGCACGTTTCTGGTTTCCCCAGGGCCATGTCATTCAAGCGTTTCTTCAACCCCAAGAACTTGAAAATATTATCAACCAATGTTCTGCTATGTTCCGAAACTAAATCTTGTTCATCGTCAGAACTCTCACCACTTTCTCCAACTGGCAACTCACTAAACGTGGGCTCAAGGTCAACAGCTTTGTGGACTGTAATAGGAAAGTATCTCACAAACCAGTCCCAAAGAATAAAGTTCCTGAATGAGTTACGCACACGGTAAACCACCTTCCCGTTGGTTGGCGTATGCAAATCAAACCCATACCACCAGATGAAATATGGTAACACAATAAACACCCAACCTAACAAACCCAAGGAGACTGTAAACAAGAACAAACACATGAAAAATGGGATACTTATGCAGTGCCAGATAACTGCCAAAGTCTCAAGTCTGTGAGCAAGTGGAGTGTTCAATGGTGCAACATTGATGAATGCTCTTCTCTTCTTATTGCTGGACCGCTTGGTGCCGGTCTTGGATCTCTGTTTTCGTGGTGGAGGGGTCGATGCCGGGGTCTCTGAAGTTTGCTTTCTTTGTCTAAGGTCAGCCTCTGGAGTGACACTGCTTTCTAAAACTTCCACATTTGTTTCAATATCTGTAGACGTAGGGGTGTCGTCTTGATAATCTTTTGTCATTGATATCTGGTAACAGCTGTGGTGGTGCGTACTTCAAGGGGAAAAAGACAAGGGGGGAAAGTGAGAAATATGAACTTAAAATAAGAAAAAAAAAAAAATAGAATTACCCCAAAAATTTTAAAAAATAAAATAAATGATTAGCTTCTCGGGGTTTTTATATTTTTTATAAGATTGAATAGATGGTGGGAAACAAAGGGCGGATATTGTGGGTCGTATGAGTTATGGTCAAGTGCAAGTCAGAATAACCAAAAAAAGAAAGTGGGTATATCCAAATACAGTAGAAAAAAAAAAAAAATGCAATCACTAAATTGGATATTCTTGTTTAAAGAGGAAACAATAAAAGAAGGAAGAACGGAAGGAATGAAAGGATCTATAAGTGAATGAATGAATGGATAGTATTGGAGGATATCTTGAAAATAAATTTTCAACTTGCCTAAACTCTAAATTATTGCTAACAATAGGAAAATTGTACGCCAAACAATGCTTTTGTCCTGGGAGGGCTCACTGAACGATTTAATGTAGAGAGTATAACACTGCGCACATGTAATAATAATATAACTTGATACGTGGACCTTTTGTTTCAGTTCTTTGCACTGCGCTTATCTTTGTTCACCTGTTGATGTGATTGTGTAATTGTGTTAATTGCCGGTTGTGGTATATTCGTGTGTTCATGTGGGCGGCCCAGGGCGTGGGCATGGACGTGGACGTGGACGTGGGCTTGGGTGTGTGGACAGAGATTAATGTCTGAGGAGCTACCAACCCACCGAAGAAATCAAATAGAATTTAGGGTTTCACCTTCTAGATTGCGCTGTTGTCCCCGCCTGTAACCCCACCTCACCTCTTCTCCTGTCTAACGAAGAAACTCTGATGATTAAACACGTGATTCAAAGTAAGTATTATTTTTTTTTTCGCTTTTTTCACACACAAGAGAAATCTAAAAAAAAAAATAACACGGCTAGAAAACATAGCACCGATACTGTCATAGAACACACAGACAAATGACCAAACGAAAGAGATCTACAGCTGATGATGATGACGACGACGATGATTTATATTTATCAGATTTGAAAAAATTAACTCCAGAACTCCAGAATGACGACGACGATTTAAAAACACACTACTACATTCAACCACGAGTTTCAAAAGACTCATCGTTATTTCATCGAGTATACTGCAGACTAACCAATCAACTGGTGCCCACTAATGAGAACAATTCCCCCTTCTTAAATTTATTTAACGGTTTTGAACTACCGATCAATACACAACACCGGTTTAAACTATACAACAAAGTTTGGCAGCATCAATTGGAAAAAATTCAATCGATTTTAAATAACGCCAACGATGATTTGTTTAAGGATTTGATCAAGTTTGTTAACCAGGACAGTTTTGCCAAATTACCAGTGGGGTATGTTCAATTGACCTCAAACACGGCCAATAATTTAAGAATTTTGCAAGAATTTTATGCCTATCTTGACGATCAAAATGACTTTGATTATAAACTAATTACCCTCAATTCTAAAAATTTTGCTTACAATATCAAATCTACGTTAAGAGATGTTGTCAAACAATTCAATGACTCCTTTAAAAAACTGAGAGAAAGTTTTAGAATCAATTATGACCTTGATGCACTTACAGATTGGTTTGATGAAAAAAAGTTAGAGACCACTAGAATTGTGTTGGTTTTGGAGGATACTAATTTAATTAATAACCAACTTCTTAATCAATTGCTCAAAGTTCTACAAGCCTATGTTGGCAGACTTCCAATCAAGATATTAATGGCGTTGTCTTGTGACACTGTCAGCTCGTGGACAAACACTAATATTGCAAACGATTTAAGGATGACTATTGAAGGATACAAGTTCAAAAGTAATGACAACAAAAGTTTGGGTTACATTATATTGAATAATCTTTTCTTGACACCAGAATTAACTGCTGAAAACCCCTTGCTTATCAGCAACACTTTGAGTACCATTATTCTCAATCGATTTGAAAACTCCAATAATTCTGTCGATGCATTGATCGCTGAGATAAAGCTATGTTATATGATCTACTTTTATCAGCTGCCGTTGTCGATTCTTATTGATTCCGAACCCTCTTCGGCAATTTACGTAGACGGTTTGAGGAAATTGCCGTCGTTTAAGAAGTATGTCGAACTAAAGATACACCAGGGTGACCTTAAGGTTAAGGAATTATTGACAGAGGACGATGCAGTGGTTAAATTATTCCAACAAGCTAGGTTGAATTTTCGAAAGTTCAAGTTGGTGGTGATGAATGCAATCAACATAATTTACCAATTGCATCCTAACAAACCCAAGCAAAAGTTTGAATTGTACAAATTGTTGATCAACCATAAACTCTTGAATTCAAAATATTTGTTTGAAGCTATCAAGAATTTGAACAAACTTCCACGTGATATACTAGCGAGAGTGATCATGGGGTTGACTGACAATTGCAAAGAGTTTGAAGGAAACATCCAAGATGATCATCTAATTCGACTCATCAAAGAATTGGGATCCCTCAACGACTTGAACAGTATTCAAGACATAGTACAGAATTATCTCTATAACCAATTACTAAGTCAGCCACTCAATTATTTTGTTTTCCACGAAGTTTTCACACTTGATGGTGGTATCGTAAGTGAGAAACATGGCAAGGTTCAATTGGAAGAAAATTATGAAAATTTGATGAGCAGTTTACTCCAACCGGGACTTCGTGCAAGTATTGAAAGGGGGTTGAATCAGTGTGAATCGTATCTTGTCAATTCGTTAACCAATGTTGACAGCTTATTCACTGCTCCAATTTTATGTCATATTTTCAAACTATATAAAGAAGCACCTTCCAAAATCAACATGCTGGATTTCTACTTGGCATTTAAAACTACGTTGAACCAACAAGAATACTGTCCACTTGGACAGGATTGGGATAAGGTGACCTATGCGTGGTTTCTTCAGGCTGTGCAAGAATTAAACCACATTGGATTACTACAAATTAAACCCGATGGTCTTGAAAAGACTATCTGGAAAGGGGTATAGAGTAGTATATATAATTGCACGGTATATTTCACCTAAGCTATAACTTGTGAATCTTCTTGTTTGATTTGTTCATCTTCTAACTTCTCTTGCTCCTTAGCTTCCGCTTCTTCTTTTGCTTCGTCTTGTTTTTTAGCATCCAGATCAGCCAATTTCTCAGCTTCAGCTTTAGCCTCCTCAGCTAACTCTTGTTCTGCCGGTGATAAGGCATAGTCTTTGTAGATCCCACTTAAGGCATCACTTGCTTTATTGGAAGCGGATTTCACGGATTCAATAACCTGATGATGGTGGCCAGAAATGCCAGTGATTCCCAATAACACAAGAAATGCAGCCAATATGGTACAAATGATTATTCTTTGTGATCTAAACATTCTCTTTGATATTTGGGTTGAATTAGCGATCATTTTGTGGGTATTGTGTGGGCTTTGGAGATGTTTGGTACAAAAATGTTAGTGTGTTTATCTAATTATTTTTTTTTTTGTTTGTATGATTTTCCGCGAACCGAACCCCCTTATATTGCCTGCCACAAAGTCGTGTGCGTTGGTGAACATTTGCCGAAAGATATAACCGTGTCATCTTATCCCCTTGATACCGATTACAAGAGCACGAAATACTCAATGCGCTTCATGAGGTTGTGAATAATCGTAGTTGGTCATCCATATTTCACCAAGACTCTGAAACTGAGCTTGTTCATTTTTGGAATATCTAATGACCGTACCTTTATCGCCTGGTTTTTTGGCATCGCCAATCGAACTATAGGCACACCAAGTATATCCACCACAATAATGCTGCATGTGTTCCCATGATTGGAGTGGTTGGTTGTTTTGACTTGATTTTGCCGCAGTGTTTACTGGTGGGATAACAGCGCTTTCTATCAACAATTTGCTTTCCCAGAAACTTTTGAATTGTTCTATGGTAGTCAAATGCGTAAATCGGTCTTTCCGGTCAAATTCCCCTTGAAAGTCCACTTGATCCAACTGATTGCAAAACTTGAATCCAGAATTGAACCATAACAACGTATGATTATCTTCATCATTGATATGTGCTGGATGGTTGGAACATATCTCTTCGGAGAGAAGCGACCCCGGCGGTGAATCCAAATCTTTGATTCTTTCCAGGTATGGGGTGATCTGACCAATGGCAGCTGCTGGATGGTTATTGAACTCAAAGTTTTCATCACCTTCGATAGAAAGTGCTAACCAGAACATTTCCTTATCACCATAAATTCTTTCTGTTACGGGACTGTAAAAATACATCGTTGCCATAATTAGGCTTTGACTGAAATGAAGTTCCCTATTGATCAACACCAATCCACTTTCCATAACATGACTTATCCGTTCGGAAAACAATGGCAACGACAAAGTTTTTTTGGAAATCTGGGGCAATCCAAATAGTTTCGTATCCATGTTAGAATTCATCAAACTTAGGAACAATGTGATGTCATGCAGGGGGCGGTATTCTGCAGTGTTTCTATCCCGATAGAATAATGTACCTGATTTTTCATATTTGCGGAGATTGAAAAACTTTTGTGGAGATTGGGTGACCACAGTGTCGGCATCAAGCAAAATAACTTCTTCGAATGAATTAAATAACACTGCTAAGATCTTGTTTCCAAATTTATCAAACTTGTGTAAATATTTTTCGGTGATGGCTGGAGTCACGTTAACGAGAGTAATGTTTTGATGTATAAATCCTTTAAAATAATTTGTGCTTGCTTGCTTGAGTTGGGATTTGGTCAGGCCGGATAATTCGGTGTATACGATTTGAATAGGGAGGGTGTTTTGAAGATATCTTAATACATGAATCAACCGTATGCAATCATCTAAATGCGCATCCGAGATAGTCAACACTATCCCTTTACCAGATAAACTTTCTTTCAAACTGTGCAAGAACTGTCTGGAATCTAATGGTAGTGTACTCACCTCTGATGATAGAAGATTCTCATATTCGGGCGATCTTTGAGTTAGCCAAGGAAAAACCTCTGATTCCAAATTTCGGTACCGCCTCTTTCCGGACCTAGGTTCAAGCTTTGGTAGTTTAGGGTTGGCATTGATTCCTTTCAATAAATCCTTCTGTACCTGAATAAAGTCATCATTCTTGTCAATGTAACATTTATCAAAAATCTTGACATGCAAGAAATAATTGTGCAATAATAGCTCATCCTCGAGAATTTTAGCCTTGGCACTGGTGTAGCGATTCTTGATTTCATCTAATTGAATTTCAGTCAAACGGAAATTAGCATTTCTTTCCACATTTAATCTATAAGCAGATTCTGCAAGATATTCGTTCCATTCTAAATAGTGGAACTTGTTGAACTTGAAGTTGTGCTCAGGATTGACTAGCACCCCGTTATGGGAATCTGCATTTTCAAAATATAGCTCGCATCTTTCTTCTAAACTGTACCCTTGCATAATATGCAATAATTCAAGTTCTTGAAGGATTTGACTGTCGCCTAAAATCTTTCCATATACCGACGATTTTGGTCCATGCGCAGTTGCCTCAAACTCTGGGTAATGCACTTCGAGTATTGTGGCTATTTCATTGGTGATATGGAATGGGATTTGGTCTTGTGATGGTGATAAGCCCAAGAAGGAATAACTCCATAAAAGAAACGTTCCCACTAGAACCCACAGGATCAAACATATGAGTATCCACCGTTTCGACTGATATCCACTTCGAGGATTAGAATATTTCATTTAGGTTGGTAAGAAACGAAAAGAAAGTCAACAGATTCCAATTTAAAAAAACAACATCAAATAATTTGTTGTAAAATAAAAATATTTGGATTTCTATAACTTAGTTGCTTGTTGAATAAGATGACATAGGGGGGAAGGCAACCAAATTAAACAAACAAACAAAGCCTACCATACAACAACGTGTAAGGGTGAAGTTGTTTTTGCGTTGTTGGTTAGTATAAGGAGGCGTGGGATAATAGCTGTCATTGTGTTCATTAACTTTTCTAAACACGCTATGATGGCCCCTAGGCTCAAACAACCACTGAATAGACTTTAGACTTTGGACCAAGAAAAATAAAAAGAGGCTGAAGAAAAATATTTATCAACAAAGAGAGGCAGTGGAAAATAGTAACCTCGTGCGACGCGGTTTGCTAACCATTGAGCAATTAGCGTGATCTCTGTTCCGGAGGTTGATCCTTTCGTTAAATGACATGGTTTGTAGCATCAGCGAACAGTGTAACCAATTAATATTTGGTTATGAATAAAGGTGGCTCTGTTGAACCAAAGAATTTATTACTGCCAAATTTTGTGATCTCGTAAAAAAAGAAAAATTTTGTCTGCATATTAGCTACATAAATGTAAACATCAAGAAATGAGTACACAAAAACGAAATTAGCTGCAGAAAAGCAATATCACTTCGTTTGACAGATCAATTGGTTGGCTTTTTATTACGTCGAAAGATGTTTGGGATTCGGGGAATAGGTATCTCTTTAGGAACATAATAACTATTGGTTGGAGTGGACATACCTGCAAATGCTTCAAACCATCCGGCAAATGCATTAATGACCCCAACGATACCACCAGCTTGTTTCACCTTGTCACTGTCGAGTAAAAACCCAATGGCAAGCAAAATAATCGTCAAATCCAACGTACCCAACGCAAAGGCAAACGAGACTGTAGACTTCAATGTACAAATGAACAACATCGTTGTGAAAATAGCCCACGCAACCGACATTAAACCAATAGCTTGGCCCAATTCGGCTGGATTCTCTGCATATGCAGCTCCAATACCAAAGCCGGGGATGAATATTGACCCAAAGCTCAACCAAAATGCACCATATGACGTAAAAGTTGTAAGGATAAACGTGCCCACCTGTGAGCCAACAAAAAATCCCCATAACCCAGCTAAAAATTGTACTAACCCACCCATAAACATAAATAAACCAACAGCAACATTTGTAGTTTGGACCCCCTTGGCATGTGCAAAATATAACCCCAAAACTAAGATATTGAAACTAGTTGCAATCAACCCAATAGCAGCAGGATTACCGAACTGGTGTTTAGGATATGGAGCGAGACCAGGATTGAAAGTACCACCAAATGCCTGCATTAATTCGTGTCTGTAGTACTTATGGTTACCAATTATAACAAACTCGTCGCCATCACCTGTGATAGTACAACTTTTGTGAAGTGGTTCGGGGTTGGATTTGACATCAGGGTCCAGACTTTCCAAGTGTTCTGGTAAAATCTGTTTTACATCATCAGATGCTAATGATTCGGTGGAGGACATGTTTATCTATGTTTTAATTGATTGGATAAAAGATACAATTAATTCATGAATTTATTGGGCAAAACGGCTGGTTATTTATATGGAAAAATATTTATTGGGATCGTAGTACGACTCCAGGAATTGGGCAGCATGGAAGTAGTGCGTATCTATTCCGTTTGTGTATCCGCCATTTCTCTTAGTAGATTGTGCATACTCCCGTCTCGTAAAGTCTCAAAATCCGGGCAGCTACCACCAAAGCATAATAGGAACAACTAATACAGCAAAGAAAAAAAAAAAGGCAACAAACCCTACCCAACCCAACGATTATTTTAATTCCCACCCCCTCTACATCATTGTGGGGGTGGGGAGCAACAACCAACTCGGAAATTGCATTTAGTAGCAGTCAGAATGAGCTGATCGCAGGTGTTTTTAGTGGCTTAATTCTGGGGATCGGAAATGCAAAAAATGGTCAAAATATATTCTCCACCATGATGTTGCATTCCTTTTTGAGGAGCAATACTAACTTCCATTTGTATTGCTTTTCCCCTTTTCCTTTCTATTATTAGTTGTATAGCTTTGACGGGTATTTCCTTTTCCCTCAAGACATATAAAACGTTTGTTGTACTTAAACGAACGTACTTTTGATAAGAATATTTACTCCGGGCAAGGTGGCTTTACACTGGAAATGGAAAAACAAGAAAAGGGACCCAGGAAAAGCTTTTTTAAAAATTTTTTGTTCCTTATTCAACGTTTTAAGGGCAGGATGTTTGTTTATTATTATCTTGGCCAATCACAATCTGTGGAGGTGTTAGATAATTCATGGAAAGGAAATATACATTATTTCCCCTCCTAATTATGGTTATCACGCGCCAAGATGTGAAATATCTTCTAACTGGGTAAGATCGTGCATCGTTGATGATAAACCCTCTTCAATAATGAGTTGCTGTGTCTGGTAAAAGATCGTACGATGGCTCACTTCCTTAGCAGTTATGAGCTTTTAACATCAAATTTCCACCAAAAAATTTAGAAATTCCTGAACAACTTAACATACTGCTTTACAATCCACAAAACGTGGATCTCAATCGGTTAAGATCATTTTACTTTTCCACGTTTCCACTGCATAACCTATCAACTGTATTTAAAGTTGCAAAATAATCATAAAACAATAACTAACCAATAATCAGCCGTTTCAAAAACCTTGAACAGCAAGTCGTGCATCCGCAAGCAAACAAAAAAAACAGGATCGGCGATAAATTCGGATAAATTACATCTCGTGATGCGACTATAACCGAAAAAAAAAGTGTGTACAAGATGGCTTATATTGAAACCTTGTCTTTTACAAAGCAACAAATTTCTTAGCAAAGACGTATATTAAATTAGAGAGCAGGAAATCGCCGGTACCGGATAGATCAGGTATTTGGAGGTATGACTACTTTGTTTAGTGCCACCAGTATTTTCTACACTTGCATTTGGACCTCTTCTATAACCGAACTTTTACCCTTTTCCTATTTTTTCTGCTCCATTGGCTGTAGAGATTTTTTTTTGTTGACTCATTGAAAAATTTCATAATATAAAAGTCTCCTCCTCCTTCTTCTTCTTCTTCTTCACTATACATATTTTTCAAATTTTTCACTTCCCCAATTTTTTTATACTTTCCATTAACTCAATATAACCATGTCTGCTCCATTAGATGCTAGCAAAGTGGAAATCACCAAAACAACTACTCCCAAAGATGTATTGCCAAAGGAACAATTAGTCTTTGGTAAAACTTTTACTGATCACATTTTGGAAATTGAATGGACCAGCGAAAAAGGGTGGGGTACTCCAACCATCAGACCATACCACAGCTTCTCCCTTGATCCAGCTACCGCTGTCTTGCATTATTCCTTTGAATTGTTTGAAGGTTTAAAAGCATACCGTGATAGTGATGGCAAAGTCAGAACTTTCAGACCAGACAAAAACATGGCTAGAATGAACAGATCCGCCAAAAGAGCTGCTTTACCAACTTTTGATGGGGAAGAATTCTTGAAATTGGTTGACAAATTCTTGATCCTTGAAGACAGATTCGTTCCTACTGGATACGGTTACTCCCTTTATTTAAGACCAACCTTGATTGGTACTTCTGTTGGTTTGGGTGTCCATGCTCCAACTAAGGCTTTGTTGTACCTCATTGCATCTCCGGTTGGTCCATATTTCAGTGCCGGTTTCAAGCCAGTTTCCTTGGAAGCCACCAACTATGCTGTCAGAGCTTGGCCAAAGGGTGTTGGTGCTTACAAATTGGGTGCCAACTATGTTTCCTGTATCGAACCACAAATGGAAGCTGCCAAGAGGGGCCATTCTCAAAACTTGTGGTTGTTTGGTGACGAAGGTTACATTACCGAAGTTGGTGCCATGAATGTTTTCTTTGCCTTCAAGAATGCCGATGGTACCAAAGAATTGGTTACCCCACCATTGGATGGTATGATTTTACCTGGGGTCACCCGTGATTCCACCTTGGAATTGGCCAGAAGCAAATTGTCTAGTGAATGGACCGTCAATGAAAGAAAATTGACCATTCACGAAGTCAAAGAAAGAGCCGACAAGGGTGAATTAATAGAAGCCTTTGGTACTGGTACCGCTGCTATTGTTTCTCCTATTGATAACATTGAATTCGAAGGTCAACACATTAAAGTCCCAGTTGCTGCTGGCTCCTCCGGTGAAATTGCCTTGAAAATAAATACCTGGATTCAAGACATTCAATACGGTAAAGAATCCTTCAAAGACTGGTCAAGAGTTGCTCAATAGGAGTGAATTTTGGTTTCATAGAGTTTTAATATTATCGATTGTTTTTTTTTGGGTTGTAGCATCTTGATTGTTGGAGTAGATACTCTCCACAATTCGTACTCTCCGCAATTCCAGCTTTCCACGATTTGAATTCCCCACCCCAGCAATACTACCACCATCCACCATCTTCGTTTATGTATGTGGGTGATGTAATAGTAGAAATAGAGGTAGATATGAAATTTGATGAAAAAGCACAAATCCGATCACATCGAATCAAATTAATCGTAAAAAAAAAAAGAAAGCGGCAAAATGGCCTGGCGACGGACAATAACTACCACAAGTTATAATATTCTTTAGTCTTTGTCCTAGTATATCAGGAGAAGAAATACAACCCTGGGGAAAAATTTACTTAAACGATATTGTGGGGTGTCGGAAATCCTCACGGCGTTTTTCACATTGTTGTCAGCCTCGATGGAGCGAGATTGGGGCTACAAACGCGGAGCGGTCTCGCACTGCGAATTTTTGTTTTTTGTATCATTTTGTCCCCAGTCTTTCTCTATCTCTCTCCCGTACATGCGACGCCTAAAAAAGAAATGAGCACGGACATATGTCCGTAGTAAATGAAATGTCCCCCCAGTACATATAATAATAATAATAATATGTGGGGCGGACGTCGAACTAGCCAGTTAAAAATCGCCTTGTCCCAATTTAAATTGCTAAAAGAAACTGAAAAATATCTAACAAATACGTGGATCAACGCGAAACGGCCAAAAAAGAAGAAGAAAAAAAAATTCATGACTGCAATTTTATTACCAAAACGACACTAGAAAAGAAATGGGTAAGTTTACAATTCTCCGAGATATGATATCACGACATAACAAAGGATCAATTATCCCGCTAAAATCACTTTGTTTGTCGTGTGTTACGAGACAGTCTAACAATTATCAGCAATGATCTAAGATAGGGGGAGTGGCAATGCACGGCATTCATCGGTTGTGCATGAATGTGTCTGCTGTGAAAGACTGGCTAAAAAGGTTAGTTAATTAAAGATAAGATAAAGCAAAGGCTAAGAGAGTGGGCTCATACAAAAACTGACCTGCGGGTATACAAAAAAGTCTGATTTCTTTTTCTTCCAACTCTCATTCCCAGTCAATCAATCAATCAATCAAAGTCGAGGTGATTTTTCTTTTATCTGCACCACGGATTAATCTGTTGGAAATTTCTTGAACAACTGATAATGACCGAAACGAGTAGTTCACGCAAAAGCCACACCTCATTTTTTGTATTGTCGCATGGACGTCGCCTTTTATCGATTATCATAAAATGTAACTCCCATCGTGTCAGACTCCACCCCACTCCCCCTTTCTCCCTCTCTACCTTTCCCTCCTTGGCTGGAAAAATTCCTTGCTTATCTGATACAATTGGTCTACAACTCAAGAAAAAATGTGAGATATTTAAGCGTTGTCGGAGGTGTCGATTGCTGGCTTGTGGTCAATTGATTAGCCTGCATTGAATTGCCAATTTAAATACGTGAGGGTACCAATTTTGTATTATCAGAAGGAGCTCTTAGTGTAGCCCGCCGGAGATTTTTTTTTTTTGGTATTTTGTTGTTCATTATCATTTGTTGGTTTCACAATTCAGTTTTGTAGCACCTTCTCCTTATTAAACGAAAGCAATTGATAAAGAGTCCACGGCGTTTTTGACTCTCAATTGTTTCGACCAAAAATTAAACATTGTGACACAAAACCATATCCTATTTCTGTGTGTGTTTTTTCTTTTTCAATTTTTTTTTGCTGCATTTGATAAGCCCTGCTGTATGTAGGAAGTACGTTTTTTTTTTTTAATTCCTTTTCCCATTCATTTCTATTTCCATTTAACACATTCAATTTGGCGCCTATTGTATAAAAATGTACTGAAAATCCCTCCCCAGATCCATTATTTTTGAAAAAATTCGTCTTTTTATTTTCGTCTAACTGAAAAGCAAATAGTACTTCTCATAATATCGCACATACTAGAATACTATGCCTGAAAAAGAATTAGATTACATTAGATCCAAAGACGCTGCTGGGTCCACGGAAAAAGACGGTGGTGTCTACATCGATGCCTTTGACAAGCAAGATTCCCAACCACCAAAAAAGGGATTTGCCAAGTTCATTGATGGTTTCAAAAGAGCCGATGCAGAAGAGTTGGGTATCGACCCAAACTTGTCGGATGCTGAGAAAATCGCTATCATGACTGCAAATTCCCCATTGTCCAGATCCCTTAAAAACCGTCACTTGCAAATGATTGCTATTGGTGGTAGTATTGGTACTGGTTTGTTCGTTGGTTCTGGTTCCGCCTTACGTACTGGTGGTCCAGCTGGTCTTTTAATTGCTTATATCTTGATTGGTACTATGATCTTCTGTACAGTTATGTCGTTAGGGGAGTTGGCTGTTACTTTCCCAGTTTCCGGTGCTTTCGTTACTTACAACAGTCGTTTCATCGATCCAAGTTGGGGGTTTGCCATGGCTTGGAATTATGCTATGCAATGGTTGGTTGTGTTACCCTTGGAATTAGTTGCTGCTTCTATAACGATTAAGTTTTGGGACTCACATACGAATTCGGCGGCGTTTGTTGTCATTTTCTATATGCTTATTGTTTTCATTAACTTCTTTGGTGTCCGTGGTTACGGTGAAGCCGAGTTCATTTTCAGTGCCATCAAGGTACTTGCTGTTTTGGGTTTCATCATCTTGGGTATTGTATTGTGTGCTGGTGGTGGTCCACAAGGTGGATACATTGGTGGTAAGTACTGGCATATCGAAGGAGCCCCTTTCCCTAACGGTGCTAAAGGTGTGATGACTGTGTTTGTCAATGCTGCTTTTGCCTTTGCTGGTACCGAATTGTGTGGTTTGGCCGCTGCCGAAACCCAAAACCCAAGAAAAGCATTACCAAAAGCTTGTAAACAAGTTTTCTGGAGAATCACCTTGTTTTACGTTATCTGTTTGACCTTGGTTGGTTTGTTGGTTCCATACAATGATGAAAGATTGTTCAGTGCTTCTTCTGTCGATGCTGCTGCTTCTCCATTCGTCATTGCTATCAAGAATGCTGGTATCAGTGGTTTGCCATCTGTCATGAACGTTGTGATTATGGTTGCCGTCTTGTCTGTTGGTAACTCTTCTGTCTTTGGTTCTTCTAGAACTTTGGCTGCCTTGGCTGCTTCCAACCAAGCTCCAAAGATTTTTGGTTACATTGATAAACAAGGTAGACCATTGGTCGGTATTATCGCCCAATTGATCGTTGGTTTGTTATGTTTCTTGGCTGCCTCTCCAAAAGAAGGTGACGTCTTTAACTGGTTATTAGCCTTATCCGGTTTGTCTTCCATTTTCACCTGGGGTTCTATTAACTTCTGTTTGATTAGATTCAGAAGAGCCTTATATGCCCAAGGTAGAGACACCAGTGAATTGGCTTTCACTTCCATGGTTGGTGTTTGGGGTGCAGCTTGGGGTATGCTTTTGAACATCGTTGTTCTTGGCTTGCAATTCTGGGTTGCTGTCTGGCCATTGGGTGAAAGCCCAAGTGCAGAAGCTTTCTTCAGTTCTTATTTGTCTGCTCCATTTATTCTTGTTTGTTACGTTGGTCACAAACTTTGGACCAGAAACTGGAAATTCTACATTCGTGCTAAGGACATCGATATTGACACTGGTAGAAGAGAATTGGATTTGGATTTGGTCAAACAAGAAGTTGCCGAAGAAAAAGCTTACTACGCTTCTTTACCAATCTACAGAAGAATATGGCACATGTGGTGTTAATCGCTTCGTTTTCCTCCATCTTTAGTTCTTGCTATTTATATATGCATTAGAAAACCAAGAAGAAACAAAAAAAACTCTCTATAGAGAAAGATATTTTTTTATAGTTCTTCTTTAATGTACTTTTTATTATTGTTATTCATGATTTCTTGATAATGCGGATTTACATCTTTGCAGCAATTTTCGTGTATCATTGTTATCTCTTTTGCGTGGTTACAAAAATCCACTCCCTGAAAAAAAAAAAAATTACTCCATCCGATGACTTGACAGCATACATACATACATACATACAAACAACCACAAACAATGAAGATAAAGACCATCAGTAGATCATCAGACACATACATCCCAGTGAAGAATACTCAGGAGTCGGCACTACCACGTAACTTGAATCCTGCATTGCATCCATTTGAACGTGCCAGAGAATACACCAGGGCATTGCAAGCTACCAAGCTCGAACGTATGTTTGCCCAGCCGTTCGTGGGCCAATTGGGAGATGGACATAGGGATGGGGTGTATGGGTTAGCCAAGAACTACAGAACCACCAACCAAGTAGCGTCTTATTCTGGGGACGGTATTATCAAATACTGGAACTTGACTGACAGGTTGGAGACCGCCAGTTTCAAAGCACATTACGGAATGGTGAGCGGGATCTGCATATACAATAACCAAATGTTCAGTTGTGGGGACGACAAGACTGTCAAGGTATGGTCTGTGGACAGCGATGACTACAGGAATAATAACGATGAAGAGAACGTGACACAAATAGGCAGTGGGTTGGTCAAGACTTTTGTTGGAGAACACTCATTCAAAGGTATTGACCATCACAGGGACGACGACTTGTTTGTCACCGGTGGTGCTGCCATACAGTTATGGGATATCAACAGGTCCAAATACATCTCGAACTTGAGCTGGGGTTGTGACAATGTCAATGCTGTCAAGTTCAACCAGAGTGAAACCAATATAATAGCCAGTACTGGTTCCGACAATTCCATTGTATTGTACGATATCAGAACGAACACACCGGTCCACAAAGCAGTGACGAGCTTGAGAAACAATGCCTTGTGTTTCAACCCAATGGAGCCATTCAATTTTGCTTCTGCCTGCGACGACACCAATGCGTACAGTTGGGATATGAGGAAGATGGTGAAACCAAAGAAAGTGTACAAGGGACATGTTGCTCCAGTGATGTCTGTCGACTACTCGCCAACTGGTCAAGAGTTGGTTACGGGAAGTTGGGACAAGACGATCAGAATATTCCCTGCGTTGGACGGAAGATCACGAGATGTGTACCACACCAAGAGAATGCAAAGAGTGTCGGCGGTGATGTTCACCACCGATAGCAAGTACATATTGTCCGGTTCTGAAGACACCAGTATACGTGTATGGAGAGCCAGATCGGATCAAAGGAGTGCAGTTAAGTCTGCCAGAGAAAGAGCCAAATTGGAATACGACGACAAGTTGAAGGAGAGATATCAATACATGCCCGAGATCAGAAGAATAGCCAAACACAGGCACTTGCCTAAGGTTGTGAAGAAGGCAGAAGAGATTAGAAGAAATAGCTCGAAGAAGTAGATAATAAATCAATAGTTAATTAGTTATAGATTTACACTA
>JAKTVH010000132.1:0-23295 GCA_030557105.1 Candida frijolesensis | reverse complement strand
GAAAAAAAAAAAAAAAGAAAAGAACATTCAGAAAATCAAACCGAGTGAATGGCAAACTTGTTCATATAACATTTATCATGTCGGAAGTAATATATGATAAACATTATAAACAAATAATGACACTATTCAAATCCATAGAATCACATATCAAGGTTAAACCCCATGAATTGATATTCATAATTTCTTTTGTGGTGAATTTCATAATTGGCCGAATCATCCATTTTGCATCCCCCCAAGAAGAAATCTACAATTACTATACCGACAAACGCAATATATTCAATCAATTATTTGTTAAGAAAGGATGGGGTTGGACCACATTGATCATTGTGCTATTCTATTCCAACGTGATTTATAAAACAATCAATAATGCCAACAGACAGGGGTTGATTAAACGAGCCGTGGCTCATTATGTGTTGGCAACGGTTTGGTGGGTATTTTTCACACAGTGGTGTTTTGGATTACCGATAATGGATAAGATATTTATATTCACCGGAGGCAAATGTGAACTTCAACTAGCCAACACCAGTCATGCTGATCATTTACACAATAGCTTTATCCAAACATTGGAAGATATCTGGGAATCCACGGGGATTACTTCTTATGCATGTAGACAAATTAAGGGGAATTGGACAGGTGGGCATGATCCCCTGGGTCATGTGTTTTTGTTGATTCATTCTTCGTTATATTTGTATTTAGAAACGATTCCTTATTTTCCAAGTTTCACAGTAATCAAGAATAATTTCAATCAATTGACAAGAAGTGAACTGTTGGCTGAAAAAATTAGAATTCTTTGGGATACGCCACAGGTTTTCGTATTGGGGTTGATTGGGTTATGGTGGTTTATGTTGTTGATGACAAATATGTATTTCCATCTGATTTTGGAGAAATTGGTGGGGTTGGTGTTTGGATATGTGGGGATTGCTATTATATATTTCTTACCCAGATGGATATGAACAAGGGTTCTGATAATATGATATTACATATAGAATATAAACAGATTACATAAATTTAATTCGACGTCACGGGTGATTCAATCACTCTTAATTTTGCATAAACTGTTAGCCAAAGTGGAATAGAACATAAGCATAAAGGTACAATATATGTTCCATAATATTTTTTTTTTTTCTCTATAAAGGAATAAAAGAAATATAATAATTTCTAAGGATAAAAGTGCCATATAAAAAAATACAATGCAAAATATATATACATGATCATCTAATTGTTTGAATTCTTTTGTTTCTTAATTGAAGGCAAATGAGTATCATTGTTGAGCATATGTGCGATTGAAGGTAGTCTGGAAGTATTAACAACCTTGTTAGAATCCTTTTCCCTATCCGTATCATTATTACTATTGTCAGTCGTATTTTCATTTTCCTCACTTGTTATTAGATCTTGCAAATTCAGTCGCTTCTTAACCACTCTCTTTGCTGGTGTTGGTTGTTGTGTGTTGTCATCAGATCTAAGAGAAGCTGAAGGAGGTCCTGGAGGAGATTCATGTGGGTCAAATGGAGCATTCAAAACGCTTTGTATCAGATTAGAACCACTCTTGTTTGGTGGTGGATTTATGTGCGATACAACTGGTGGCATCTTATCAGCATCTGACGGCACTGAGATTGGTAATGGGAGATGTGATTGCTGTTGTTGATGTTGAAGATTTGGAGGGAAAACATGAGGCACTGAGTTAGTCCTCAGCGTCGATGAAGAATTGAATTGATTGGGGTGCATCATGAATGGTTGTGGAGCACCTCGATCTTGTTGCCGAGAAAATTCAACAGGAGGACCTTGCTGTTGGTCAAAAGTTCGTAACCTATCAAAATGTATGTAAGAATCTTGAGATGGAAAGCTTCCAGTAGTTGGTGAAGTTGATGATTGCCAAGACATAGCGTTGGGTAAAGAGGAGTGTCGAGGATAATATCCGGGACTAAGTATCCCAAGAAATTGTTGTTGTATCGGAGTGTATTGAAACGGCCCCGTCGAAGGTGGCGTGGAGTCAGTTGTTGGAGACTGCAAAACCTGAGGTGAGCGTAATACTTGTTGCGTTAAGGGAATATGATCCCATGGCTGGTTACTAGCATTCATGCTACGGATATTGTCACCTGGCACCACATAATACTTAGACATAACTTTAGAAATGGCCTTGCCCAAATCACTCCAATGGAACACTTTCAAATCCTTCTCGATATTCCTCGGTCTTGGATTCTCCATACTCATAATCAAATTAAAAAAGTTCCTATCCTTTAAGTTGGCTCTTGATATCGTGCTTGGTTTTAAACTTTGCAAATTCCTTCTAATTCTGTTCTTTTCCTCAACGTCAAAAGTTTGGTTCACAAAATACTCCAACAACAAAATTATATCGACTGATGTAACCACATGCGTGCCCATTTCCTGCCAGAATATACACGAAATTGTGGGTTTGATGTTGTCGTACTCAGCGTGTGAAACAGGTTCGAAGTTAATCACATGGATGTGGTTATCTGTGATAAAATTAAACTTAACTAGCCTTCGATTATATCTGATTTCTGAACTTGTCCAGTCTTTAGTCATGAGATCCAAATCTTTAACAAATTTTAAAGTCGCTGAGAAATTCGGATTCATTTGGTACAGAAATTGTCGAACAAATTGGATATTTCTGGATTGTTGATATTCAGTAGGCGGTTGAAAATTTACCTCATTTTGTTCTGTGACACCAGATGATTGAGGCTGGTGAGACAGGTGAGGCTGGTGTGGATGTTGTTGTCCATGTTGTGGCTGATTCTGGTACAGCTGAAGTGGCTGAAGCTGAGGTTGGTGTTGATCATGTTGTTGTCGGTGATGTTCTGCTGCATTGGATAGCTCTCCCTCCTTTGGAACATATTCCACCATAGTGGATACACAATACTAATTCCTCAATCGATATCTATTGTTTATGGGGTACTTGAAAACACTCCCGGTCAACACTTTTCTTAGTTGCAAAAAAAAAAAAAAAATATGCCCAGGGTAAATTAGTAAAGATTTGATTCGTACGAGACGATGTCGTCAGTGGAAGAAACAGTATTAATATAAATCCCTTTGATTTCCAAGAAAAGAAATAACCAAAAAAATAACAAAACCGACACTGTATGGGAAATCCATGTACGAAAAATTTTCATGCTTTGTTTTGATCAAGGAACAGCTGAATTCCGTTGATAATTTTTTTTTGTCTGTACGCCTGTTAAAATGGGTTTTCTCCCCCGTAATACTCCTCAAATGTTGGATCCGAGGCTAAACGATTTGACTCTCAGGATAGCTTCAGTAGCCATCAAATAAAATATAAGGTTATTTAACAGTGAGTTTATTACTGGGATGAACCAGGTGCGGTTGACTAGTCTTTTATTTTGAGGAGGTCGAATAATGAAAGCGGCCAGAACCGACAAAAGTGATTGAATGAACTTTGAGTCTCACTCCCGAAATGCATGAAAGGTTTTGTAACTCTTGTTTGAGCGTGTGTATATATATTTAACTATGTATGTATCATGAGCAAAATTAACAAAAATTAGCAAAACTAGCTTGCCTATTTTGTTCACATTGTTCTACTATTTTCTGGACGCTTGCATAAATGTCTCAGATAACCTGTGATGAAACAAATGTTCGACTTTTAGGGGATGGAACCAAAGAATCACAGCTCATTATTCTTCTTCAATCACACCACATTTGCCATGTCCACTTTGTGAACTTGTAACGTTTGATGAGGTACATACGCAAGCACTTCACACCTAGCAGTGGCACAAAAACCAATTTTCACGCTAGAAAAAAGTGTCTTAACACCACGGTTGGACTTGTATTTGATTCTAAAGATTGCCAGTGGTAGTTTTGTAATTTATTTAGTGATAAATGAGATAGATAGGTCTTCTCTGGAATGGCATTATCTCAACCGATGCGGATAGCGCTTATCGTGAATTGTTTGCATTTATTGCGAGTTTGAAATATTATAAAAGGAGCATCTCGTTAACTAGCCACATTTGATCATTAGTTTATTTTTTTTTTTTCATCTTTGTGCTGGTCGTGCAATGCCGACACTCACTATAATCACGGCCAACACCACTAGCGGCCCGCCAGGGGGGGGCCATAACCACGCCATATGTGCGGCCCATCTAGAGAACGGTTAACGCCGAGTTCTCTGCTTCCAATGGAAGCAAGCTTGGTCTAAAAAAAAAAAACACGTCGTTAATGCCTGTCTATATTAACTATGGTACAAAATTCAAAACGTGTTTTGCTCAGATTGTACATCAGCCACAAACATTTCCGCACAACTCCGTCATTGGCTGTTACGGGAATGCGGATAAAATTTCCCTTTTAAATTGCTCTTACCTCTGTGGAAGAGAGCCTGTCACTGCCAACCATCAACACGCTACATCGGCACACGTTTAAGAATAACCGAGTTTCCGGAATAAAATACCCACTGTATTTCTTTCCTGCAAAATAAAAAGAAAGCTACTACTGGCTATATATTCCATTTTGATTAATAGGTCAAAACATCTACCACAATGTTAACCACACTTACCAACACCTGAATACCAACAAGCACCACTACAATAAACTCTAAATTCTCTTCGTGAGAATGCCCTAATTGCTCCTTCAACATCAGCAATAAATCAGATATGACTTCCAATCTTTGATTCAAGAGTTCTACTCTCTGGTTGATTTCCAAGTACCCTCGCATGGCCTGGTAGATGGGTTCTAAATGCGGTTCTGACCACATCAACTCCGGGGAATCCAAAACAGACCCGTGCAAATTAATGTTAATTCTCAAAATAAACAACTCCCCGACAGATTTCATGATTTCTTCCCTGGTCATCTCTACCTTACCAGTCTGTGCAATTTGTTGTGGGATATCCTGCGTGTCTTCAATGGTGTTATCCACCAACTCCTCAAATAAGGAGATTTTGACCGATTGTGCCAAACCATGGGAAATTGACAATTTTAGCATATAATTATCGTCATCTCTTAATGTGATGAAATCATTGTAGATTCTTGGTTGATATGATTTGGTGATGTAGTAGTTAAACTCCTCAACTTGGATGTCTTCTTCCGATAATTTTTCATTCTCAAACCGGGCCAAATCTTCCAAAAATGCTGCTTCTTCCTTCAAAGTATAACCCCACATAATGACAACACCAAACTCAAATATAAAAATATCGTTCTTCTTCCCAATATCAATCTCACCTCCTTCATCCGCTAAACGGATCAATTTACGCTTATCTTCTTCATCGGTACTGCCAGAACCACTACTGTTACGCCAATCCTTATACGTAAATGGGGTATATATGCACTCGTCGAACAATTTTGGACTAGTATTGTGAATTTTCTTCTTGTCTTTTAGCCAACGCAATAATTCCTTCATTTTATACGACCCACAAGTACAATATGCCGTCACCCGCGGTAATAGATCTCGATGCAGTTTGTTCAATGTCTCTGCATCCTTACGTGCTGAGGTGTCAGTGATTTTCTTTGCCTGTGAATATACTCTTGTTGGTTTATCGTCATCGTCGTCATCATTTTCGTCGTCAAGGGTTGAGTTATCAAGATCAGGGTCTTCCGGCAAAAGTTTGAGTTTTTGAGAAGTTCTACTCGTTCTCTGCAACCCGATTTTACTAGATTTCACAATCTTTGAATTGGATTTGACGGAGCCTGTAGGTGATGGAGTTGATTGGGGTACTCCTGGTGGTGGTGGTGGTGGGGTGGTGCGCGGTGGTCGGCGGTCCTGGCTATTCGGTACTTGTGGAGATGGTAGTATGATTGGGTTCTCAGGTATCTGGGGCAGTAGAAGTGGAACTGTTTCTGAATCTGAGCTAGACATTTGATGATGTGTTTCGATTTGATATGACGCTTTCTTTTGCTGATTGCTGTAGTTGCCTGTCGGAGTCGTCGTGAGAACTGTGAATAATCGTCACTGGGGTGGTTTTTTTTTTTTTTCTGTCAGAAGATAGAAGGTCTGTTTTGGTGTGTCTTATTTTTTATTTTCCACGACAGCAATATGCAGGATTTTGTTTGGGGAGCGATGCTCTTCACCAAAAATGCCTACGAAAAAAATTTTGGTACTCTACTCATCTAATAGAAGCTGCAGTAAATAGAATCAAACCCTTTGTCACACTGCATCCCCTCCTAATACCACATGCTGAAACCAAGAACTAAGACCACAGAGTCAAGCAGGAGACATGCATTTTCCTCATTCAGGGAAAGAGTGGACTCCATCAAGATCGAACCGAGCAAGAAATTAACGAAAAGAGTATATGACTATATTGATACAGAAGACCAAACAGATTCCTATTTTTTAACCACATTAGAGCATTGGAAAGAAACTAATTTATCAGGAAATTTCACAGATTTTTCAAATAAAGTAGAACAACATTGTCAATCCTTGCCTCAATTAATCTACCATAAAGCTGCCATCTACCAGGCATTGAACGAAGCCATAGCCAGAAATGATGTACATTCCATACAACCATTGTTGGAGTTGTTATCGCAATTTATACACGATTTGGGCTCCGACTTTATGCCGTTCTACATACAAACATTAAACTTGTTGACGGAATTAGTGTTAGACGTCAACCCAAATGATTTCCAGAACAATAGGAACAGTTCAAATGTATTGGAGTGGGCTTTCAATTCCTTAGCATTTGCCTTCAAATACTTGGCAAGAGACTTGGTGAAAGATTTACAGCCAACATTCACTGAGCTATTACCGTTTTTGAAGTTGGCCAAAAAAACCTACATTTCAAGATTCTGTGCTGAAGCTTTGTCATTTTTGATTCGTAAACTGAGTCACGAGAGTTTGGTAGAAATTATCAATTTTTCCCTATATGAACAAATCGATGAAATCTTAGATAACGATGCATACTGTGAATCCTTAACCATATTGTACAGTGAAGCAATGAAGAACACCAAAGGAACATTCCATTCCAAATCGCAATCGATTTTTCTGAAGATAATGGAAAATGCGTTGTACAAAGTTGAAAGCAAAGCCCAACCTAAGCTTATAGGTATAGTGTCGGATATAATACTTGATATTTTAAACCATGGTACCGTGGAGTCCTGTGACAAGTTTTATATCATGGTTACAGACTACTTGAACGCTTTGCTTGAAGACAAGACCGACGAGTTGGAGTTGTTGACTACATGTCAGTTACTATCCACGATATCGTTCGCCGAATCTGGTAAGAAGATCAGCAACTGGGACGTTGTACTCAAGTCTGTTGACATGTTGGTTACAAAATTCCCATCTGAGAGTTCACAGGAATTACTCGAATCGTTCATCTATCTCATGGTTATTGTTTTCAGAAATGCAGACATCCAATCATTAACTGTTCGTCACAGGAAATATTTGGACGCAGTATATGAAACAACTGGCTTTTTAGCGTTCGCTGAAGCTAGTTTATCTATTGCCAATTCCAAAGTTACCAATTTTGGTATTTACAAGTACATTCAGAATTACATAAATAATTGCAAGGATGCTGAATCTTTAACATATTTCTTAGAAACCATCAATTCAAGTACAAAGCTTGATCTTCCTGAGTCGTTGGTTACTGAAATTAGTAAACGAGTGAATTCTGAAATTCAAGATGGTTCACTTGATCAAATTCACTGGAAGTTATTACTATTGAGTTACTCCAATACATTCAAAGAGGTGAAGTCTAATTTGTTAAAAGATTTATTATTCAAACTCCGCAAATCAGCACTTGACAGCGAACTTGCCGCAATCACTTTGAATATCATGGCTCAAAAACTTGATGAATCCCCAGACGCCAATTTACAATCGGAAATCACCAATTTCTTGGAATCAAACTTCAATGCCTTTGACAAGTCTGCTAAATTCTTATCATCTGTGAATGACTATGTGAAGGTTACCAAATCGGGTAATTTCCTAAACAATGCTATACAATGTTTACACTATCCAACCCACGAGTTGCGCACAAATGCCATTGAATTGATTGTAACGTTACAAAACAACGAACCATCTAGTGTATTATCACAGATTCGTTTAATCGAACAAATCCCACTAAACATCAGTACCGGCAGAGATATCATTCTACGTATCAGAAACTTGGCTATCGAATACCTGAAAGAAATCAAACCTTCAGAATTTGATAAAAGACTAGTTGTTAACTACTTATTTGGTTTACTTTCAAATAAATTCCAGCCATGTTGGACAGCAGTTTACGAAGCTTTACCAATTATTGCCTCTTCCTGTAAACCAGAAATTTGGGAAGTTGCATATAAACTACTCATATTGGATTACGAAACCGAACAATCTGATGGATCCGAAGAAAAATTTGCTATTGAGAGCTCATTAATTGACTGGCAGACTAGAAACTCAAGGTTGTTATCAAATTTTGAAAACTTTGATAAAAATTATTTGGAACCGTTTAGAAATATTTCCACTTCGTTGAAGGGTCTTGCCGACAAGAATGGGGAATTTGACGTAATGGTAAGATCTCACGTCTTGAGTGCATTAAAAACTATTCCTTCCGTTGCTGAGTACAATGTAACCAAGTTGATTCCAATCGTCATTCACCAACAACCATCTGATGAAGATGAATTACAAACTTGGTCAAGAAAAGACAGAAACGAATTGCTTGAGTTGTTCGCCAAATTTAAGAAAATAAGCAAGGTTCCTGAAGCTGAGGAGTTGTATCAATATTTGCTTAATTTGTTAACAAGCAAGTTCCTCAAAGTTCAACAACTTGCACTTGATGTCTTATTCAATTGGAACAACCCTTCAATCGTCAAATATAGGGACAATTTAAAGAATTTGTTGGACGACACGATATTCAGTGATGAAATATCCAAGTTCATCACTTCCAACTCCGTGATTGAAGATCAAGATAAGCCAGTGCTTATGCCATACGTGATTAGAATTTTATTTGGAAGAGTCCAAGGTTCACCAAAGAGTAATAGTAAACATGGTAAGAAGTTCGCTGTCATTTCCGTATTGCCAAGTTTGAAGAATTCTGAAATTATTTCATTTATTGAATTGGGTGCAAACAAGATTGGGTATATTGAGTTTTTTGAAAACAAGTTACCAAAGGCAAGCTTGGGTTTGGAACAATCTGAATTGAAGAAAATCAGTGGGTTTATTCACTTGTTACAAGAAATCTATGATACTTTAGGTGCCAATTACAGTGAAGCTTTGAAATCTACCATTGAACCATTGGTGTTCTCCCTCGTGTCTGCTCAAAATAGATTGGAAACAACTTTAAGTGATTCTGTTATTACTGAGAAAATGGCCAAGAGTATCAGACTGAGTGGTATGAGATGTTTAACAGAATTATTCAAAATCATTGGTGACAATTTTGATTGGTCTGATTATGTCGACATGATATACACCAATTTGTTAAGTCCAAGAATGAACAACTTCGCTAATGAAAACTTGCAACAACCTTCGGCGTTATTGCAGTTAATCGGTTTCTGGATTAATCAATCAAACACCTTACTGTTCTTGTATATGGACGAATTTGCTCCTGTAAGAGCTATGTTGTCATTGTTGGGTAGATCCGAAGCTAAAGAAAGCGTAACCAATACTGTGTTAGATTTCACCATCAATGCCTTGGAAAGAAAAGATGAAATGGATGAAAAATTTTTCACATTGTTGGCATTTGTGGTTGATTCATTGTTGCAAAATTTGCCAAAGACCATTGAGAATATCTACAGCAAAGAAATGGGTTCTCGTGCCATTAAATGTCTATTGTTGTTAATCTCAGGTAACTATATTGAAGATCAGGAAACCAAGGCATCATTGATCGGTTCCTTGACTTTGGCTCTTGAAAAGAACAACTCACAAATTGATCTTAACGATAAAGCAAACATTTTGGTCTCATTGGCGTCGTTGATTGATGGATATAACTGTTCCTTTGAGGAAATATTGCCGTTGTATAAAGTTATCTCCAAATTGTTCAAAATGTTTGTTGCTAAGAATGTTCGTGAAACTTTGGTTATCGTGATTAACTCCATTGGAATGAAATTTAAAGAAATTGAACCAATC
The DNA here is from genome assembly GCA_030557105.1 of Candida frijolesensis. Taxonomy (NCBI): domain Eukaryota; kingdom Fungi; phylum Ascomycota; class Pichiomycetes; order Serinales; family Debaryomycetaceae; genus Candida; species Candida frijolesensis. Next base: position 13,298 of record JAKTVH010000132.1, on the reverse strand, counting down.
TCATCAGTCATTGCAGGATTGAACTCATACACTGAAAGAATGAATGAGTATGATTTTGAAAGACGACTTGAAGCCTACAGGATTATCAATGAAGAATTGTACAAGTCGCTTACCCCAATTCAATGGTTACCGCTTTTGTACTGTGCATTGTTTTTCATCAATGATAAAGATGAGTTGGCAATTCGAGTCAATGCCGGTTACATGTTGAAGAGATTCGTTGATTGTTATTCGGCAAGTGAGATTCCAACTGAATATATCCGTTTGTTGAAGGATATTATTCTTCCAAACTTGAAAATCGGTATTAGAAAAGACAATGAAGACGTTCAAACTGAGTACGTTTTATTATTGGAATACATTATTGAGAAATCAAACCATTATACGGACCTCGATGATATGAGGGTGTTGGTCGGTCATGAAGATGATGAGGACAACTTTTTCCAAAACATCAACCACATTCAGTTGCACCGTCGTCAAAAGGCAATTAGAAAGTTGTGTGATTACAAAGAGGACTTGAAGGAAAATAGCATTTCGCATTACATCTTACCAATTATTGAAGGGTATGTGACGTCAAAGGAAGAGAAATATAGAAACATTGGTTTAGAAGCGTTGGAAACTATTGGTGTCTTGTTGAAGTCAGTTACCTGGAATCAATATAAAGCTATTGTCAAAAGATACGTTGCTAATTTGAAGTCTCAAGACGGTTTAAAACAAAAAGTTAATTTAATTGTTTCTGTTTCTTTGGCATTGTTACATTCTGTTAAAGAAGGCAGCAACAAAAACCTTCCTGATCAAGATGAACTAGACAGATTTGTTTTGTATGAGGTCTCACCACCATTGTTGAAAATATTGCAAGTCCGTGATGATGATACCATTGTTGCTCGTGCACCTTTGGCAGAAGCATTGACGAATTTTATGTTGTGTATTGGCAAGGATAAGATTGACGGTCAATTACCTGGTATTTTGACCAGTACATGTCAGGTTATGAGATCGAGGTCTGAAGAATTGAGAGACGCAATTAGAAAAACATTGGGTAAGATTTCTGTTTCTTTGGGACCAGAATACCTTTCATTTGTCTTAAAAGAGTTGAAGACCGCATTATCTAGAGGTTCTCAAATACATGTTTTGAGTTTCACTGTTCATTATTTGTTGACCTGTATCAGTCCAAGTTTAAAACATGGCGATTTGGATGATTCTATTGAAATCATCATTGGAATAGTCATGGAAGATATTTTTGGTGCAGCTGGTCAAGAGAAGGATGCAGAAGGTTATACCAGTAAAATGAAAGAAGTTAAATTCAAGAAAAGTTTTGATACTGCAGAGATCGTATCATCGAATATTTCACTAACCAAATTTGGAAGCGTCATTGAACCAATTAAGATGTTGTTACAAGAAACGATTGCTCATAAAACACAAGTTAAGTTGGATGATTTGTTAAGAAGATTATCACTTGGGTTGAATCATAACGAACAAGCATCACACATTGAAATCTTGCAACTTTGTTATGAAATTTTTATGATGTCCCAAGAAAATGATCAAGTTGAAGAAGTTAAGATATCTGCCAAGGAACAACATTTCTTAACTACGTTAGACAGAAAGACTAAGAAACACGTTGACAAGTCACTTTACAAACAAACCATGCAAAGGCTCTCGTTCGAATTGTTGAGAACCGCTATATCAAGACATGATAACTTGTTGACGGTTGCTAATTTGCAAGGATTTGTTCCATTACTAGAAGAAGGTGCTAAATCTGAAAATGATACCGTTATTACTGCTTCCTTGAAAATCTTGAACATGATTATTCGTTTACCATTCCCAGACCAAGGAATATTCAAAGCATGTGCCAGAAGATCATTGGTGTTGATCAAAGACTCTCCATCTACCAACCTGGATGTTTGTCAAGCTGCATTGAAATTCTTAGCAACTACAATTAGACACAACCCAGAAGTCACTATGAAACAATCTGCCATCAGTTATGTCTTGACTCGTATCCAACCAGATTTAGAAGAGCCAAATCGTCAAGGTTTGGCATTTAATTTCTTGAAAGCTGTTGTGGCGCAACACATCATGATTCCAGAAATTTACGATTTGATGGATAATGTAGCAAAATTGATGATTGTTAACCATTCAAAGGAAATTAGAGATATGTCAAGAGGTGTCTATTTCCAATTTTTAATGGAGTATGATCAAGGTAAGGGTAGATTGGAAAAACAATTCAAATATTTGGTTAGTAACTTGGCTTATCCAACCGAAGAAGGTAGACAATCCATTATGGAATTGATCCATTTGATTATTATGAAAGCCGGTTTGGAATTGTTGACCAAATTGGCTAGCTCTTTCTTTGTTGCCCTTTCTAATATTTTGATTTCTGATGTGTCTAGCAGATGTCGTGAAATGGCCAGTGCCTTGATCACTTCGATCTTGAAGAAATTGAACAATATTGATAACATTGTGAAATATTGTACTTCCTGGTTAAAACAGTCGAATAACAGTTTATTGAAGAGATGTGGATTCAGTGTTTACAAATTAATCATTAACGTCTATGGGGTTGGCAAGAATAAAGAGTTAGATAAGATTGCATCTGACAATATCTTGAGAATCATCGAAAGATCTAAGAATGATGATAATGATGAAGGTCGACAGAATGATAATGGTGATGACGTGGAATGGGAATTGCTCTATTCTGCCCTTTCCACATTTAGTACTATCGCTTCTAATGTCAAGGAAAAGATATTTGATTATAGAAAAATCTGGCAAGGAATAATTGATGTTTTGTTATTCCCACATTCTTGGATAAGATTGATATCTTGTCGTTTGATAACTATGTTACTTTCAAATGAGGATGCTTATGAGGATTATGATTTACAGCTTATCGCCAGTAGATTGATCCATCAATTGAGAGCACCTTCAATTTCAGAAGACTTGGGTACACAAATCACCAAGAACTTAGTCTTGATTGCAATGAAGTGGGAAAAAGAAGAAGAAGAAGAAGAAGAAAAAACCAAATGGGATGATAATAACGCCAATGATTCCATGCTCTCCAAGATTTGTGGTATTATCAGACTGGAACAGGTACATTCTTTGGTTTCCAAGAAATCCTGTATTAAGATGACGGCTATGTTTATCCAATTTACAAACGAAGATAGAATTCTCAAGATTTCGGAAATGATTATATCTGCATTGTTCAATTACACTGATCCTCAATATGCTACCCCAGATGACGAGTTAACTAATTTGAGTACCGAAGCTTTAGAATTGGTGAAAGAGAAGATCGGTACCACCGAATACACCAAGTTGTATTCTCAAGTCAAACGTAGTGTCACTGTCAGAAGACAAGAAAGAAGAGCAAAGAGATCGCAACTTGCGGTGTCAGCACCAGATGTTGCTGCTAAGAGAAAATTGAAGAAACATGAAAGAGTTAGAGAAAAGAGAAAACACGAAAAGGATATCAACGGTTATTATAAAGCAAAGAAGAAGAGAATGGTTTAGATAAAACTTATAGAAAATCTTTTTTATTTTTTGTACATAACGCTATTATACAATATTTTAATGAGTTGGCTCTTCTTTGAGCTGAGCTTCTTCTGATGGTTCTGCAGTAGTACCAACGGCAGTATCTTCTGGCTCAGCAATTGCCGCAGATGGGGATGCAGGGACAGGATTGGTTCCAGATTCTTCCGCAATTGTTGCAGCTGCTTCTTCTGTTGATTCGAGTTTCTGTTTCTTCAACTCTGGTTCGCCACCTTCCTTTTTCTGGTGATATTCGGCCATTTCACGTTGATATCTAACCCTATCATCTTCATATAGTTTAAAATATGGACGTCTTTCGTCTTCACTTAAACCTTTCCAAGCTTCTGTCATACTTCTAGAAAGATCAGAAGCATTAGGATCTCCTTGTCTGATTCTCTCCTTTTCCAACTCACAGAATATTAGATATGCGTTGGTGGGACGTTTTGGCAAATCTGGATCTCTTGCCTTTTGTTTCCCCATGGTTGTGCTTGCAACATCAGATGGACTTCCACCACCTGTTCCCGAACTACCGCTGCCAGATCCTCCTGCAGTTGCTTTGGACTTGGATTTACCCTTTTTCGAACCATTCTTGGCTTTAATTAACGAGTCGTCTAATATTGTTGGGGTTGGTGGACATGCCATCTCTTCAAAACTAACTATACCATCCGGTATCTGGTTAGCTCTGTCTTCCAATCTTTCTAATAGTATGGAGTATTCTAGTCTCAACCTTCTAATTGATGCTTGTGTTCTACTTAAGGCAATGGTAGCAATTTCGTTGCTCTCTTCAACTTCCAATACACGTTTTTTCAATTCTTTGCATTTCTGTTTGAATCGTTCCTCTAAAGCGAACTAGTTAGTAAATTGAATACTTCAAGATATTGATCATAGACTTAGTACAGCTTCACATGCCTTCACTTTCTGGTATACTATCCTTACTTGGGGTCTTCATGTTGTAATGCTTTTGTTTGACGGCTGGTTGTTCGGTTCAATTGGTCCTGCCAGGGGCTAGTGAAATTCCATTATTTTTTTTTTTTTTTTTTTTGTTGTTGAAACTTTATTTCGCTTGATAAAGTCTTGGTCAACCAAGTACAGTATGGCACAGTTTATAGTGACGACAGAGCAACCTACAAAACGAAAAGTATGTATGCCTTCTGAAGATAACTCCTCCATCATTACTATCGTGATTACTGACAAGAAGGTTTAGAAAACGTCAATTGCATGTTCGAATTGCCGAAAACTGCACCGAAAATGCATCATCATCAAGAATTCCAACCAGTGTGAGTCATGTTCAACCAAAAAGCAAAACTGTCAATGGACCACCGAACGACCCAAACAACGTAATCCATTTGAGAGGTTCAAAGAAGAAGAGGAAATTTATTCCACAGTCTTGTCAAAAAGTTCTTCCCAAAACTCACAATTTGTCTGTTCAACCCACCCCATTGCCTCGTTCTTGAGCACCGATAAGTTTTTATGTTTTGACGGAGATAATTTTGGTTTATTCAATCCCTGGAGAAGTTCGCCAACTATTACATTATCGGAAGATAGTGATTCTGAACTAAAAGACTTTTTGAAAAGTCAAGGAGCTTTCGTTTTGCCTCCGATTGCGGAACAACGTGAATTGATGGCGTTGTTTATGAAGAAAATATATCCTCTCTGTCCCGCGATTGAAAATTATGAGATACATGAAACTCCATTACTTTTGTTGAACGCCATTTTCTTGGTCGCAACCAGATGTTTAGAAGGAGACGTACGACAACGATGCCAAGAATTATTCGAGAGATGCAAATTGCTAGAACTTTTGGAAAACAACAAGATTGTCTTGTTGCAATCATACTTGCTAATGTCGATTCATGAAGAAGGTATAAATGGAAGTTCCTTATCAAAAGAATACATTGTGAGAGCATGTAACTTATGTGGAGATGTTGGGATAACGACGTTAAGTGGGTCAAATGGCACAGTGCAAGATACACAACATCGAGTGTACGATAAACTATATTACGGGAAATCCTTATTGAATCGACTATTTTGGATCACGTTCTGTTTTGACCGATTAAGTTCTGCAACCCAAGGCAGAGAGATGCATTTTAATATGAACGATGTGTTGATAGATGAAGTAGAGGGTGAATTCAAAGAGCTTGTTAATTTTGTCTCCTTGGCAAGATTTGTCGAAAGAACATTATGTGCACATTACCGACCACCCAGTGGAAGAAATATTGATAACAAACTTGGAGAAGAACTATTAGCTTGGAAGCCCGAAGGAGACCGACATCCATGGATTACTCTCGTACATTCATATGCCTGTTTGCTATATTTGCGATGTAAGTTGGACCCGGTTGCCTTGGATGAAGGATTATATGACTTGGTGCAGAAGCATGCCAAGAACCTAACTATGATTGATAAGGTATGGTTCCAGGTGTGTATTGTTGGGGTACATGGTTTGTTACATGTGATATCACTCCTGTCGCTTTTTGACAAAGATAACGTTGAAGAGAAAGCGATGAAGAATGAAGTTGTTGCTCTATTAAAAAAACTACAAGGCAAATGGTGGTTAGCTGCAGCTGGATTAAGAATGTTTGCAAGTACCACTACTAGTAATAATAATAATAATAATAATAGGTGATTTTAAATGTATATGATGATTTGTGTTGATGTGGTTCTGTTCCACTTCCGAGGGAGGACCATTTTTTGTCCCCTCTGTGGCGCGCGATTATGTATACGACGGCAGCATGGCAATCACATTAAAACGGCAGGGGGGTTTGAGATCTACAAGCGAGTAGTTGAAGAAAAACGGTTGAAAAATTTCTCTTCCTTTTTGCCTTTTCTTTACTAAGCAACCTTATTGATTAAACTTAGACTTCATCATGACTATTGATTCAAGAACACAACAAACGACAGCCCAAGAGTTGGACAACTTGTTGACCAAGTTGAAACCTCGTTTGCTTGCCTATGTGGATGAATCTGACCCGAAATCATCAAGTTATAAACCCCAATCATTGGGCACTTTCCATGAACCAAAATTCTTGAAACAGGAGTTTACTCATGATAATTTGGATCAACCATGTACTGAGACAGAATTATTTGAAACTATTGACAAGGTTTTGAAATATTCTGTTAATACCTGGAACCCTGGGTTTTTGGATAAATTATATGCCTCAAATAATCCAATTGGAGTAGTGTCGGATATTTTATTAAGTATGTTAAACACCAACTCCCATGTATACACTGTTTCTCCAGTTTTATCTGTGCTTGAAAATTACATTGGTAAGAAATATGCCAAGTTATTTTTCGAGAATGAAACCTGCGGTGGGTTGACTTTTAGTGGAGGTTCTTGGTCAAACATTACCAGTTTACAGTTGGCAAGATCATTGAAATATCCAGATACCAAAACCAAAGGGAATGGTGCTTACAAATTTGCGTTATACACCAGTAAACACTGTCATTATTCTGTTGAAAAAGCTGCTATCTTATTGGGTATTGGCTCTGAGAATGTTTTCAAAGTTTCCGTTAATGAGGATGGAGTGATGAATGTTAACGAATTGGAAAGTGTAATTGAAAAAACCAAAAATGAAGGATACACGCCTTTGTATATCAATGCAACTGCCGGTACTACCGTTTTTGGATCTTATGATCCATTTGTTGAGATTGGGAAAATTGCCAAAAAGCACAATATTCATTTCCATATTGATGGATCTTGGGGTGGTAATGTGATTTTCTCCAAGAAATACAAGGATAGATTGAATGGAAGTCAGTTTGCCGATTCCATAACTGTTAATCCACATAAAATGTTGGGTATTCCAAACACATGCTCATTCTTATTATTACCTGATGTTGCTAATTTCCAAACTGCGATGTCCTTAAAAGCTCCATATTTGTTTCATGGAAGAGAGCTGGGAGATGAAGAAAATTATGATCTTGCTGATGGTACCATGGGTTGTGGTAGAAGAAGCGATGCGTTCAAGTTTTATTTGGGATGGTTGTATTATGGTGAACAAGGGTTTGATGATCGTGTTACCCATGCTTATTCCATTATGGAATATTTTGTCACCTCGATTAGACCCAATAGGGATTTCAAGATTGTTGGTCCACAATCTCCACAATGTCTTCAAGTTTGTTTCTATTATCATCCTCCAAGTGTTGCAGGTAAGGATAATACTGAAATCACGAGATACATATCTAGAAAATTGCATAAATTAGGTAAATATTTGGTTGATTTCAGTCCAAATCCTGAAGATGATTCTCAAGGGGAATTTTTCAGGGTAGTGTTTAATTCTCCTACTTTGACCAACGAAATCGTTGATGATTTGATTGATTCCATTGTTAAAGCTGGAAAAGAGTTGCAATAGAGAAGATAAAATGTAGACCGATTGGAGGTTTAATTTATTTATTTTATTTATTTTTATAGATAAGAAAGTATAGAAGTTTTTCGGCTAATTTTGTTTTTTGTGTCTTAAACAATACCACTACTATCTTTTCGCAATCAACTTTCTAACACTAAGAAAATGGAATTATACCACCATCCACATCTTCGTCTTCACTTTCCTCTTCCTCTCCATCATCATTGACGTCATCTTCATGCATGCCCTTGGCAATGAACTTTGCTTTTAACTTTTGTAGACCCTCCAATGCCAATAAGGAACTACCATTACCCAATTTTGATAGCCCTTTAAAATACAACTCCAATTTTTCAAATTCCAACAAATTAGTCACAAGTTTACTGCATTCTCTAAAACTAGACTGGATCATCATTGCCCTCTCATCAAATAAATCATTATGCAAATAAAAATTATCCAGCTTGAGAAATACATCTTCTGGTTTTGTATCTGGCTGTAAATCTTTTATGAAAAACATTGAATTAAGTACTTTGTGTTTCAATTCTTGCACCAACGGATGGGAGTTGGGTAATTTCAATAATCCCTTAATTCGAAACAATTTGAAATATACGCAATCAATGTGTAATTGTTCACTCCAATCAAACCAAGAATAATATACTTTCTCCCCATTCGAAAGTGTTTCATGACAATAACATGATTTCGGTAGCTCAATTTTATCAGATTGATTATATTCTGGATGCCCTACACTTTCATATGGTATGATGAACTTTTCTTTATTCACCTTGGGAACGATGTCGTTATTTCTAGCTTTATTGATGTCTGAGAAAATATCTGCTATTAGTGAGCCTGAGATTTGACGATTGGAGTTGCTTCGAATTAAATCCAAACAACGAGTGATGTTGTCAATTACTTTGACCACGTCTATCGAATATCCCAAATACAAACTGAATTGTGAACTTATAGGTAGATTTGGATTAGTTAACATACCCAAATTGAGTAATGAATCATGATAGCTTTGATTCCTACCACGATTAAAATAACCCGTTTCTAACCATAATCTACTCAGATCAGAACAGTCCAATTCATTATCAACTTTAATGATATCAACGTGTTGAGATATGTTCTTCTTTAAGTATTTGATGGTCCCACCACAGGGATCATTTAATTCGGCTACTGATTCAATAGCAAAAAACCAATTCTTAGCCAATGCTACTCCATCACTAAGTGTATGATTAGTGGAAGGACATAATTTCGTATACTTGAGTAGCAATTCATTGACGCCTCGTAAATGGGTTTTCCAATTGATATGACCATTTTTATTGTTACCTCGATGGAAATAAGCCATGGCGTTGAAATTCATGGTCAATACCAAAATCGTCAACAACAATTTTTCAATATCTTTAATTAAAAAAGATTGGAAATTTTCATTGTGGGCTTCATTTTGTGAGAATGAGTTACTTAGGCGTTTTAAACATAATTGGGTATATTTGGATTGATATTCATAATGATGGGATTTTTTACTGGTATTTTGAATATATTGAAATGTCGCACTGGAAGCTAACACTGAATACAATAGGTAATCACAATTTTCCAGATATTTCAATAATATTAACCCCACTTGATTTGATTCTATAGAATCAGCAAACGGGAAGTAATTAAATCCTAATCTGGTGTTTGTCAATTTATCCAAATAACGCTCATCAATCACCGCATCCTCTTCCGTCCTTTCTTCATCTCTCAAAGTAGATTCAATTAGTTTTTTATTTGATATTACTCTCAGGATGGCCGGAATGGAAGATATCGAACTAGTACTTCCTCGTTCGAAGTCTTTAAATCTGTAGTCAAAAAGCTGTTGCTGTTTGCCCTCTCCTTGTCCTTGGAACTGTTGTAGCTGGTTTGGCTCATTAATATCAGGATATGAAGTGGAAAATAATCCTAATGAATCCTGGACTAATAAACTCGCATCATCAAACAAGTTTTGTAAATCAGTTTTGGGCAAGTCATCCCAGGCATTGTTTATATCATTGGTTGGCGGCGATAGCATATCACTTATTTTAAACCTTTTTGAACCTGGTGTAGGTTGTGGTTGGTGTTGGGTTCGTTTATTGGAAGTTGGAACTTCTAGTGGAGAATGAACTTGTGTCATTCGTTGTTGTTGATGACCAACACTTCTTTGATTTTCAATACCAGGCAGGCTTCGAATATTACTATCATCATAAAATTGAAAATGTGTGGATTTGATAACTCCTTCTCCTCCTCTAATTTCATCATGATCATGACTTCCTTCCCTATCTTGTCCATTATCATTGTTTCCAACACCATTATTTGACTTTTTGTGAGGATTTTCAAATTTGAACTTGGTTGAATTATTAGGGTAACTGCAGATTTTATTCAACCTCGTACATTTAAAACAAGCAGGTTTGATTTCATCACATTTGATCTTTCTTCGTTTACATTCTTTACATCCTCCTCTACTATATTTTGACTTCTTTATCTTTGGTCGAGGAGTTCTCGGTGTACTTGCTATACCTGCTCCTGTTATTGGTACTGCTGGTGCTATTGGAGTCGGGGTGGTTGTAAATGCACTTAATGGTGAGGATGTGTTGGGTCTTGTCATTATTGTGTTAGTGTTATATTCGACGCAGGGCCCCACTGTTTGACTTCTGCTTTTATTGCCGGTCTTGCTTCTTCTTGAGTGATTGCGCACGTGAGTGCAACTTTTTATTTTGGTGAGAGAATGGACAAAAAACATTTTGCTCTATCCTCACCCTTTAGCCTTTGAAGCATAATTCCAACAATTTACACTTTCCCGAAAATTTAAGAATTTATGACCGATACAGCCGACGTGAAATTTGATCGACAGAGGTCTACTAGAGAACTCTTACAAAAAAATAATACAGTCTTTTTACTTTTTTTTTTTCATACGAGTGATCATTAACTTTAATACTAGTGCTCACTAATTGTTTGTACCAATTTTGGCTGTTATTTGGTATGAAAATTAGGGGTCACGTGTTATGAATAATTTTTTCGTGTTAGTTTGAATGAAAAATAAAGAGACTGTACATTTTTGGTCGCGCTTCTAGATTCTAAACACACTTATAAAAGTATTTTCTGCTGGTTCGTGCAAAATTACCGAGCAACCGCAATTCTGATGCTGTTGGTGGTGTCTCCACGTGATTAACTACAGGATTTAGAGTAATTTCCAGAAAACAAACGGTCAGCAGTTCCCCTAAGGTCGGTTTTCCTCCCGGAAGTCACCCTTTTTGGGCGTGCCGGGGTTCCCCTAGGTCGGTTTTCCTCCCGGAAATCACGTTTTTTCAACGTGCCGGGGTTCCCCGTCCCTTGAGGTTTTCCCGAAATCGCACCAAATTCGGCGCGTCGGGGGTGGGCTCATTTGGGGCGACCGTTCCCCCAAGTCTTTAGGGGTCTGGGGGACCCGGTCTGGTGAGAGATGCGACTGAGGGAACATTGTCCCGCAGTGAGGTCCACAAGGGACCCACTATGTACTACCTACATGCCTATATACCTATATACCTATATATCTATTTAGTACCTGCATAGTATTGTGGCATTACCTGCCCCAATTGAACCCAAGCAACTGGTGACTTGTCAGTTTCCTATTGCAGTGTCACCGTCAATCCATAACCGTCTTTAAGATGTGGATTGTATTCAAAGTAGATCAAGGCGGCGTTAAACCTTCTCTGTGTGGCTCTTCTGTAAATACCTCTAAAGGGAATGGATTTTCATTATACTCCACATGTATCAGCTTCAAATATGAATGGACATAGGATTATTGGATATTGGACAACCACCATAAGGATAACAATCAAACAAGGATTCCAACCAACCATCAAACCAGGATATTAGGAGACCGTCAAACCAGGATATTAGGACAACCAACAACCAACATAAGGATAACCAGCAAACAAATAACCGCCACAAGGATAACCGCCATCGACTAATTGTTAAAATTGTTAGTAAATAATTCAATAATGCAATGAAGAAGTTAAATAACATACCTTTTAGTGCTCTAGAGAGCCTATATTGATCTTATTTGGATACCATTAATATTGTATTGATATAAAATACAAGAAAGAAGAAGAAAAAAAGTGTTGTAAAAAAGTTTTTTTTTTTTGGGAAACTTGATCTCCTTTTATAGTTGTTTTTTTTTGGTACCGGCGGGTAATTCTGATAACACAGATATAGTGTGTAGTTTATATGTGTATTGAAAGCGGGGAAGACTTTATTTTGTTTGTGTTTTCGGGAATAAAGACTTAATTTGTGCAGTTTATATGTGTACTGAAAGAGGGGAATGTTTTTTTTGGTATGCGTTTTTTTTTTACAGCCATTTTTTTGACAGCAATCTGGGCGGCTATTTCCTTAAATATGAAATCGACTTGTTTAATAAATGAACTTTAATGAACTCATATTAATAACCTGCTCTCATTGGTTTGTGCAATGAAACAAACAATAGCTATGTTTTTATAATAGAAAGACTACAAACCCTATATAGATTTCTACTACTTTGTATATATATGTTAGTAATTGGTAGTGCACCGAATACCAATTATAATCAAATACAGCCTTTTTATTTATTGTTTGTACCAATTCAATAGGTATGACAAAACTATTCATACTAAGCAAGATATTCAAATTGAAGTAACAGATGAATCACATTGACACCATATATCACACACTATTAGTGTGAAACTATTTATTCACGTATTATGAATATTGAGTATGAACCGATACAAACGAATATGTCGACCATAGTATGGACATTTCTCTACAAGTACTACGAATAATATTGTCACGTATGTATGAATAATTTTGGCACACTATTTGAATTAAATGTAAAATGAACTGTACATGATTCTAATGAATGTAGAATACAATGAACTGAAAAAGAACTATCTACTGAAGTTTATTTAATATTCTTCTACCATGTGGGGTATTTTTAATATTGGGTAATAATGGAGTTAAAATTGATTTTAAATTGGCAAATTGCTCCGGATTAGCCACGTCTAAACTGGTTTGTAAAACATAGTTTCCAAATGGATCATTAATCAAATTGGCCAATTCATTTCCTTTTCCCTTGTCATTTTCCATTTCAATCAAACTATCAATTAGCTCATTACTCATCATGGGGATTCTCAATGATTTTTCAATCACATTGGATCCAAATTTATGTAATGACAAATCAATCAAATTGAGCTTAATCTTGGATAAGATGATATCGATGGACTCTTGGTCCCCGCGACTTAAAACATATTGAACCACATAATTACCAAACGGATCCAATGACAATTTGAAAGTGTATTGACTGATTTCAAAACTCAATTGCTTACGTTGTTGTTCTGATCCGTAGTCCAAACATCTTTGTAAAACACAACATCCATGTCTATGGCAAGAAATATGTAATAAATTCTCATTGACAATGTCGAATATAAATTGGTTTTGAAC
>JAKTVH010000131.1:0-24065 GCA_030557105.1 Candida frijolesensis | reverse complement strand
CCAAACTCAAGATTGATGGAACAAAAGAAGTTTGCCAAATTTGCCTTGACTACTGATTCTTTCAAAACCTATGTTCCTAAGATTAGAGAAGAAATTTTGAACTATTTCGTTAACGACGTCAGTTTCAAAACCAAGGAAAGAGACCATGGTGTTGCCAGTGTCATGAAGACCCAACCAGAAATCACCATCTTCACTGCTTCCAGATCTTTGTTTGGTGACGAAATGAGAAAGAGTTTCGACAGATCATTTGCTCAATTGTATGCTGACTTAGATAAAGGTTTCACTCCAATCAACTTTGTTTTCCCCAACTTGCCATTACCACATTACTGGAGACGTGATGCCGCCCAAAAGAAGATTTCTGGTCACTACATGAAGGAAATTAAAAGAAGAAGAGAAATCGGTGATATTGATCCAAAGAGAGATTTGATTGACTCCTTGTTGGTTAACTCCACTTATAAAGACGGTGTGCAAATGACTGATCAAGAAATTGCCAACCTTTTAATTGGTGTTTTGATGGGTGGACAACACACTTCTGCTTCAACTTCTGCCTGGTTCTTGTTACATTTGGGTGAAAAGCCAGAATTACAAGATGAAATCTACGAAGAGTTGACTGCATTGTTGAAAGAAAAGGGTGGTGACTTGAATGACTTGACTTACGAAGACTTGCAAAAGCTCCCATTGGTTAACAACACTATTAAGGAAACTTTGAGAATGCACATGCCATTGCACTCCATTTTCAGAAAAGTCATGAACCCATTGAGAGTGCCAAACACCAACTATGTTATTCCAAAGGGTCATTATGTGTTAGTTTCTGCCGGTTATGCCCACACCAGTGAAAGATGGTTCGATCAAGCTGATAATTTCAACCCACACAGATGGGAAACCGATGCTGCTAAGGCCAACTCTGTTTCATTCAATTCTGCCGACGAAGTAGATTACGGTTTTGGTAAAGTTTCTAAAGGTGTTTCTTCTCCATACTTGCCATTCGGTGGTGGTAGACACAGATGTATTGGTGAACAATTTGCTTACGTCCAATTGGGAACTATTTTGACCACTTATATCTATAACTTCAGATGGAGATTGAATGCCGATAAGGTTCCAGATGTTGATTACCAATCCATGGTCACCTTGCCTTTGGAACCAGCTGAAATTGTCTGGCAAAAGAGGGACACTTGTATGGTCTAATCCTGTGTATATACTCTTGTTGATGGCCTTTAATTGGTCTTTAATTTTTTTTTAATTATTATTATTATGGCAATATAGATAAATATGGGAATAGAACTACACAATGTGCGTGATACAGTTTTTTTTTTGTTTTCGTGAGTCATATGGATGGCTAAATTTCTCACGACCGGTATCGCCCCGATGTGGTATCTCCTGTCGCCCGATCTAACCCATTCATTTTTTTTTGTTTTTTTTTGTCGCTCTGTTCATATTTTGCAGTATGTAACGTTAGAAAATTTTTCAGGCTCTGAGAAAAAGGAAACGTAAGAGAAAGAATAATATAGATAATAATTTATTATTCGATTTCTTGTTTTTTTTTTTTTTTTTTTTTTTGTACAGTCCTATTCTCAACCAGAAAAGATCAACATGAGTTCATTCAAGATTAAGGTGCCAGCTTCGTCGGCAAACATAGGGCCTGGGTTCGACGTCTTAGGTATAGGTTTACAGCTTTTCTTAACCATAACTGTCACCATCGACCCTACCAAAGATACATCGTCAGACCCTCACTATGCCATCATAAGCTATGAAGGAGATGGAACTGTCCCCTTCGAAAGCAACAGGAACTTAATTACCCAAACTGCATTATATATAATGAGGTCCAATGGAGTGGAAAACTTCCCTAAAGGTACCCATATCCATGTAAACAATCCTATTCCTTTGGGTAGAGGTTTAGGATCGCTGGCCAGTGCCATTGTTGGTGGGATCTACTTGGGTAACGAAATAGCCGGATTGAAGTTGGATAAGATCAGATTGTTGGATTATTGTTTAATGATCGAGAGACACCCAGATAACATAGCAGCTGCCATGTTGGGAGGATTTGTTGGTTCTTATCTTAACGAGTTGTCCGCAACAGAAGTGGACTTAACGCAAGCTCCTTTGGAATATATCTTGCCTAACGAAACTACTCCTAAGGACAAAATAGTGTCCGCTCAACCACCACTGAATATCGGGGAATATGTTAGTTACAATTGGAATAAGAAAATCAAGTGTTTGACCATCATACCTAATTTCGAAGTTTCCACAGATTTGTCAAGATCAGTGTTACCTACCAATTATAAATTGAAAGATATAGTGTACAACTTGCAAAGAATTGCTATCTTGACCACAGCATTAACCCAGGATCCACCAAATAAGAAGTTGATATACTCATCAATGAAAGATAAGATTCATCAACCATATAGATTCGGATTAATACCGGGATTAAACCAAGTTTTGCAAGAGATCACTCCAGACAAGTATCCTGGATTGTGCGGTATTTGTTTATCTGGTGCCGGTCCAACCATATTGGTGCTTGCAACTGAAGGGTTTGACACTATTGCTAAAGACGTTGTTGAAATTTTCAAATCAGAAAACGTTGAATGTGATACAAAAGTTTTAGATTTGGCTTATGACGGTGCTACCGTTGAATATTTATAGACATACAAGTTTATCTATAGAAGCATTTAGAAACTAAAAATAAAAAAAAAGACATTCTGTATTATAGTTGTACTTTGTTGTGTCGTGATTTATATGTTTTTTTTTTTTGCAGTAAAAGTTGCTTATTGTTGCTAATGGTTTAGTTTAGATCGGTTTAGTTCGGGTTATCCAATTAGAGAAACGAAATGCCCCGGTAGTTGGCAGGAGAAAAAGAAGAGCCATAGAAAAACCAAAAAAAAAAAAAAAAAAAAAAAAATAAAGAAATTGAGCCACTATCACGACAACACAGTAGAACCATGGTTGCCTCACTCGAAGTGGATGTCAATCCCGATGTCAAAGGTAAATTGTCTGAATTGATTGTGGAAAGTTCAGGTAAGCAACCAATCTATCTAGCTAAAGTCGAAGTCAATGATGGTGAATCGTTTTCTAACAATTTCTTCGAGAAATTATTATCGCCAGTATTAAAAAATGGTGATTTAACTTTGGACGGCTTAATTTCTAAGATCAATGAATCCAGGGACAAATTAATCAGAACCGATGTTTTTGAAGATGTTCAAGTCAGTTTATTGCCTGACAATTACGCTTTAGTCCCAGCAAAAATCAAGAATTACAATTCCGAAAAATCAATTCCTACCAAAGCTATCTTTAATTTGAAACCAAAAAACCTAAACATCAACGAAAGCTTTTTCAATTTTAACAACGAAGAATACTTGAACTTGAAATTGAATTATCTCAACAAAAACTTTAACCAAAATGCTGAATCCGTTACCGTGGGTGTTGACTACAATCCATATAAGCCATTTGATCATTTAATTGCCAATTGTAGATTTGTTTCTAGTTTAAAGAACCCAAGTTTTAAATTTTTATTGGATTTCAATTATGGTCAACAGAACAATGAAATCTGGCAAGGAACCAAACAAGAGAATTTGGGAGGAAAAATTGGAATATTGTTTGGTCATTTGAAAGATTTACATGTTTTCACGGGATTTCAACTTTTCAGACGTAATTTGCACAACTTGGACGATGCCAATGATGATGATTTGAAATTTTTCAGTGGAGAGTTCTTGAAGTCTTCATTTGTGAACGAAATTAGATACACCAATTATCAATATTTGAACGAAAATACCAAAAATTTCCCAACCAAAGGTTACCAAATCACTGTCAACTCCGAGGCATCTTCCAATCAAGAACAATTGAATGCCACAAATCGTGGAGAGTTTGTCAAGTCACAAATTGGTATTACATACTACCAATCATTATTTAACAACTTTTTCACCACCAAATTGCAAGCAAATGTCGGTGGTATTTATTCGTTAAATTCCAAATTCCCAATCCATCCTTCTGATAAATTCTACTTGGGAGGTTACAGCACATTCCCGGGTTTTGCCAAAAACAGTGTTGAACTAACGGGTGGTGACCAATGTTACAGATTGCAAGGTACCTTATACTCCAAAATTCCTACATTTTTCTACACTCCAGCTAAAGAAACACACGACGAAAATCCATTAAGAATTTATGGTACTGGTATAATTGGTAATATTGTCAACACTTCCGCCAACAAGACCATAATCAATGATGAAAATGGTGTTCTTAGCTATGGGTTTGGGTTGAGATACTTCAACAACTGGGCTAATTTTGATATTGGTTATTATATAAGCAAAAGATTTGGTGACGACGGCATCAACACCAACGGTATAAAAGATGGGTTACAATTCTCAGTGTCAATTGGAGGTTCCAACTGCAAGTAGAATCAAATTTATAAAACTTACATAAATACATATTCACATACATTCTGACAGTGTAAGCTCACGCTTGTTTTTGTAACTTTCGCGGTGGATCGATTTAGCCAGGACGGTGATAAGGACGAGGACGCGACGCAGCCGGTTTCATCTCGACCTCAAGGAACAACAAAAAAAAAAAAAGAAATACAAGCAAACTATAAACAACCATCTCCATACATCCAGACCATCACAATTGGATACTTTTGTCATATATATATATATTTCTCATCGAAATGGGGGTCAATGGGTTATTACAAAGTCTCAAAGAAATACAAGACCCCGGAACACTAGAAAGATACCGAGGTAAAACATTGGCCATAGATACTTATGGTTGGCTACATCGAGCCTTGGTCTCATGTGCTGAAGAATTATGTTTGGGCAAACCCACGAGAAATTACATCACTTACGTCGTGAACAAGATCAGAATGTTACGACATTTTGGGATAACTCCATATTTTGTATTTGATGGGGCTTCGTTGCCTACCAAACAAGAAACCAATAAAGAACGTCAGCAACGAAGAAAGGAAGCTCAAGCATTGGCCGAGAAGTATTTGGCAGCAAACAACCAGATGATGGCCGTCAAACAATACATGAAAGCAGCAGCAGTAACTTCGCAAATGGCCAAATCTATAATGTGTGAATTGGATATGTTGGGCATTAAATATGTGGTTGCACCTTATGAAGCAGACCCGCAAATGGTTTATTTGGAAAAAATTGGATTAGTGGATGGGATATTGAGTGAAGATTCGGATTTATTGATTTTTGGATGTAAGAGATTAATCACGAAATTGAAGGATGATGCAACTTGTTATGAAATCAATACGGAGAACTTTGCCAATATCAAACAAATACCGTACTTGAATCAGTTCTCCAGTGAACAGCTACGGTTGGTTGCCATGCTATCTGGATGTGACTACACTAAGGGAGTACCAGGAATAGGACTAACCAAGGCTTTTCAATTGGTCAGGAAGTATCATAATCTTGATAAGGTTTTAATTGCCTTGCGTGCTACTGGAAAGTCAGTGCCAGCAAATTTCCGTGAAGAAGTCAAATTAGCAAACCTCGCCTTCCAATTTCAAAAAGTATTTGATCCCAGATCTCAAGAGTTGACCACTTTGAATGAATATCCTGAAGGTGCTGAATTTGACCTAGAAGTGTTGGAGAGTTGTTGTGGTAAAACATTGAATCATGATTTATATCGCAAGTTATGTAATGGGAGAATACACCCTAATACCCACGAGGTACTAATCTCGCGTGAGCAGAGCTTGGTATTGTTGCAATCCAAGTCTGTGTATTCACCAAATAATGAAAAGAAAATTAGGTCTCCTCGTCATAATCAGAATAGTCAAGCAAGTTTTGCTCATAGATCAAGGTCAGAAGGTGCGATAGCAAGAGTTGTTCCTCCAGGTAAATCCGTGCTTGATTTGCTAAAAGTATCTAAAAGGAAGATCTCTCCACTGGGCCCCACCACTCCAGAGAGAGAAATCAAACGAGCAAAGGTCATTTATGGAACCAATGAAATCAGATTGTCACCAACAGCAAAGAAACTAAAGAAATTGAGCGCACCAAGCCCAAAGGGAGCGATAAGCAAGTTTTTCAAACCAAAGTCGAATTTAGAAACTAAACCTTCGACGGCACTTCCTACACCCAGTTCAGAACCCGCAAACGACGGACCAGCTTGGAATTCTAGCTTGCTTGAGGATTCGGAAATTCCTGAAGATTCTCGTAAGACAGAAGACAAACCAGTGGATACAAGAAATATACTAGCTGAACTTACAGACAATGATGAAGAAGGTTCTACTGTCGATAAAGAAACAGAAGCCCAACCTAAAGAGACGGAGGAAATTATAAATTCGAGCCCCATTGAGGGCAGAGCCCATAGATTTGACGTGTATTCGAATGACGATGAAATTGAAGAGTCACCAGTGAAGAATAAGGTCCTGCCGGAATTACAATCCCGTTTGACTTGGTTGAAGGAAACGTTCCTGTATCAATCCAATACCAACATCAAACTTACACCAAATACCCATCAAATATCATCATCTCCAAAGAAGAAAAGAATTCCATTACAAAGTAAAAGCGTTAATTTGCCATCTATAAAGTCACCTATAAAGTTATCTATCAAATCACAAAGTTTCAAACAAGTCGATGCTAGTCCCGAACGTGATGATCGCGCTATGACCGCTTCATCACAAGACCCATCTCCTACGAAACAACGTAGAAGAACTATCGATATTAGACAGTTTGCATATAGAGGAACCTAGAAATAGCCGTTTTAACAACCACGTAATATACATGCATCTATAGCTAATCTAGTTAATTGTCCTTGTAAGTTCTGCTCTTTGTTTAATTTGGCATCATTTAGTTTATACAATTTTTTGAACTTCGGCAAATCCACCAATTTTTCAAAAATATATTCGTCAGTCAATTCAACAACTTCTCCGTGTACAATTTCCTCGATATCAAAGTCTTGTGCTTGGTCGGCATTGATGATTTTCACAATTATACTATTGGAACAGTCTTCGGATATACCAAACTTCTTCAATGCATCCCCTATGTTATTCACCGGTGATAAATTGAGTATAATTTCCGAGTTCAAGTTTTTGGACGTCATTGAGTTGTTCTTATAGTTCAACAAAGACTTGTGGATGCTTTGTAGTAATTGTTCTTGTGAGATGATATATTTTGTATTGAGAAAGCAGTAGTCATATTTGGAGTTAGCTGCAATCAAATTTGATTTAATGGTGGTAATATTTTCAGGACGTAGGTTTGTATATAAGGAGATATAGATGCTGTATTCTGGGAACTGTGGGAATGTTATCAAAGTCATGGTAGTTGGTGCCGTAAACTGTATTAGGTGGTAGAGGAAGTTTTTCAACTGGACTTTTTTTTGTTCTTCTCCCCCGAATTGAGAAATTTAAGCCAACAACAATCATAGACAACCAGACAAAAAAAAAAAAAAAAAAAAACTTTACCTGCCTATTCTAGCACACAAATCTCCACGCTCAATCCAAAAACCCTTTGCATGTTCATATAGTTCCCCCATGGATATACTGGCCGAGACTGTCGATCTGAACCAGGTCATACACAAGTTGTTTGATGATTACACAACAGATCAATCACCAACAGACGGTAAATCGTCAGAATATCCCGAAATCATACTACAGGAATCAGCACAAGGCAATAAATATTACTCATGTTTTCAAAGTTACAATAGACAATTTATAAACGATACCAATGGAACCACGAGTTCCAAGCAAGGTGATATAGTACGATGGAATGGATCGTCAATAGAAACCGCTACAGGTATAATTCTAGACAATTGGTTAAACCTAAA
Organism: Candida frijolesensis; assembly: GCA_030557105.1. Taxonomy (NCBI): domain Eukaryota; kingdom Fungi; phylum Ascomycota; class Pichiomycetes; order Serinales; family Debaryomycetaceae; genus Candida; species Candida frijolesensis. Next base: position 16,307 of record JAKTVH010000131.1, on the reverse strand, counting down.
TTCTACAGGAGGTGGTTCCAAAACTGGCACTAGTAGTGGCAGCACGCTGAAAAAGAGCATATCCCGAGCAAATGCATTATTTAGTTGGGCATCAACGGATGAATATATCGAAGAACGAAAGAAAGAACTATCTCGACTACGCCAGATCAATAGTCAAGAAGAAAAGAATAATACGCAGCAAGAACAAGAAGAACCAGAAGAAGAAACCAAGGTGCTAACAGCGGACGATATCAGAAAACAAGAATTGGTTGATCATTTGAACATAGAGTTCCCAAAGAGTTCAATTAATAACAAACTTAACAGAATCATCGAAATCGAGTCAAACAAATTTGTGCATTTACGTATCCAAAGAATCAAGGCACATTATAGTGAGCAAATGGAAAAGCAGATCAGTGAAAGAAAGAGAAAAGACCATGAATTGCATTTAAAGAAATTAAAATTAAAGGAAGAAGAATACGAACGAGAAATGGTACAAAACCAACTGAAATCTTCAGGTGGAGGCGGATTTCTAGGAAGTTTATTTGGGTTTGGAAGTTCCAGTGGGAACACTCAGAGTGCAGGAACTACGGCAAGTGTTGAAAATTTCCATAATAATCGATCATCCAGTGAAAGTTATAGAACCATTGATTCAGTACCACCATCTACCACATCAACTACGAAAAATAAAAGATTCCCATTGTTTGGGGTGCAATCATTATTTGGAGGTTCAACAAAGAGAAACTCAAGTAAAGTTGTGTTGTTCGATCAAGAAGATGCTTCAAAAAGTAGGGAAAGTGTTGAAAATCATAGTTTGAGGGATTCTGTGATCGTGGAAAGAGACCTTGGGGTCGACTAAATTGTCAAATGAAGAACACAATCAGTCACTAGAAGAAGACGAGAGTACAGCAATAGTCAATTCTTCCAAAAATACAATTTTGAAACCATCAATAGATGATGTTCAGTCCAAGAGTCCCACAGTTGATCATTCTATCGTCACGCCTACAGAGTCCATTCAGCAAGAGCATTTCATTTCCATCGATCAATTGGAAAAACATATGTCAAAATCTCCAGACCAAGATTTCCCGAATAACGACACATTTAACGGAATTCACACCCCGCCAAACCAATATTCCAGTATGGATGATAACTTGAACAACGAACAACATGATGATAACGTTGATGATGACGACGATGACGAGTTTGATGAGTTCACATCTGCACAGCCTATTCATCAACAAGAAATCACAATCTTTGAACAGCCCCCTAAATTGAATCGTAATTTCTTTTCAATTGACAAAGCTAAGGGTTCGGCAGACGCGAACCAAAACCAAAATGACTTACTCGATATATTCAACCGCAGTGCAACAAATAGCAAACTGGCAAGTCCAGCTTTGAGTGAGACCAACTTGTTGGATCTATAATGCTTTTTACGTTTCCTATAGTTTAGATGAATAAACCCTGTACATCACAATTCACATAATTGTAGTGAACAATATCACAGTTGTCTGTTTATTTTCAATCCTACACAAAATACAAAAACTATGCCCAGATTTGTAATTGTTGGTAAAAATCAACTCTCTTATGTTCAGGATTGTTGAGATTATCGGCAGCATAATAACGAACTTCATCGACCATTGCCGGGTGGCCACATGCAACAAACGCAATTGATCCCATTGCCTCTTTGATCTCATCAACAACGATTTCTTCAATTGATGGTCTACCTTCTCTAAAATCAATGTGAGATAATTTAGACTTGATCGATGCTGTATCTTCCTCAACCGTATCCTTCAGTTCAAACTTTTTGTTATCATCCGGGTGGTGTAAAACAACTTCTGATCTGGTCACATAGATTGTTGTTTGAATAATGGTGTTTCTCAAATTTTCAAGCTCTTCCTTAAACCAGGTCAATGCTGAATAATCCCTAATAACCCACAACAACTTGATTGTCTTTTTGGAGTCCGCCGGTGCTCTTTTCGCCATGTCCATTGCTTCGGAATACACGCCAGGAATACCGTTACCACCTGCAATGTATACAGCTGTGTCGGAATATTTCGCAGGACTTGCTGAACCGTATGGACCTTCGACAGCAACCATAATTGTGGCTGTTTGATTAGGCTGTTTGGCCAAATACTGATACAAACCATGCGTCATGCCACCTTTAACCTTACAATGCAAGACAATGCTTTCACCATCCAGTGAATCAATGATGGTGAATGGGTGGGATTGCCAGAAACAAGATGGACGCAAGAACGAAACAAACACATGGCCACCAGGAACCGACTTCCAATAGCTAGGTTTGGGGATAACCACTTTTAATGTTTCGTTGGATATCAAAGTGGCTTCTGCGTTAGGGAATCCAAAGACAATCAATCTTGCTATTCTAATGACTCTGTCAAAACACCAAGGAGCTATAGTTGCATAGCAAAACCAAACGTATCCCAAATCTTCTAAATGAATCCACGAGCCACAAATATAAATAGCTGTCAACACTATATGGATAAATAAAAACATTTCATACCATTTTCTCCTAAAATAAAGCATTGCCTGAAACATGATCAATCCACTAGCAATGGTAGCAATGATCCCCCAGTAAACATAAGCTTCTTCGACTTCATCTGGTACGGAGTCTTGAATCAACACGGCGTAAAGAACCGAATGAAGAAAAACTAATATAAACATAACTCTGGCAATGTGACGATGATAAGTCAAGAACTTATTATATGACATCCCAGTTAACCATTGCATGAAATTATTTCTTCCTGCAAAAAGGAAAACCAAAGGCATGATAACCGTACCTACAATACCAGTTCTATCAGCCACCACACGACGTATGAATAGAAACTTGGATCCAAAAAGACGTTCCCCTACGGGGTAGTGCAACTTGATGCAATGAACGGCAATAATATAGGCATAAAATCCAAGGATAACCAAGGTTTCATATCTTGAAGGAATCAAGCAATCGAAAAATTTCAATATTGGCAATTCTTGAGTTCTTCGTTTTCTGATTGCAGCAGGTAATGAAACATATGCTCTCCACCATGAGATCGGTGGGAAGGTTAACTTTTTGATTAAACCGGGAAATAAAACTTTGGACCAATGACAGACACCTTCAATGATCATTACTAGCAACCAGTATCCCAAAGCTCCTGCACCATAATAAAATGAGTTATCGTAATTACCTAACCACTGTTCATAAGCGTCGTATGCAATTAAGATGTCACTTGCGTTGAATATAACAGGAACATCGACAGGAATACTACTGTTGAAGTTTGGAATATCATTTGTCTCCACTGCATGATCAAGAAAGTATTGGTAGGACTCATCAAACCAATTTTCCAGGAAACTAGTATTTCTGACTCCTAAACAATTCTCTTCTGCAGTTTTAATACTAGCAGAATTATTTCTGTTTCCGTACGCCATACACCCAGCAAGAGTTGCCAATGCATTTGGATCATTGCAAACACATTCAAAGAATGAGACACTTGGATCACAAAAGGTAACATCGTTGGATATTTCATTGTTACAACCCCAATAAACCAAACTCGGTTTATAAAATCGAAATTTTTCGTCATCATCATCAGCTACTGAAAAATTACCAAACAAAGTGACAAATACGAATATTGTTAAAAAAATCATTGTGAGGATTTCCTTGATGAAAAGTTAGAGAAATTCAGTCTATTCTGAGTGATATTTCATGGGGTTTAAGTAGTTGGAAGGAAAACTTTGCAACACTAGGAATTAAAACCAAAAAAAAAAAATTGTTTGTAATCTAAAAGATCTACACCTAGCCAATCATGGCAAAGTGAATTTTCATAACGGGAATGCAACCAGGAACTATATTTAACATTTTGCATCTTCTGCATTATAATGAATATTTATCTAAATGATCAGTACCATAAGAACCAAACTTTGTGGTTGTTTCTTAATTCCATAGTTTTTTTTTGTTTGGATATACGAACTCCAATACTTTCTTGTGCAATCCTTCACCATTCGACCCTAATAAAATTGTTACTTATTCATACTGGATGTCATCGTAGTATCAGGTACTATTGATTTCCCTTCTTACTTTAAAATTATGCCTTTTAAAGTCTCTGGTCCCCCAATTTTATAAACCGACGTTCATAACCCCGCTTAATGAAAAAAAAGAAGGAATAAAAACTTTAATTTTTTTTTTTTCAAGATTCCCCTCCACGTCATTTGCCTTCTTAACCAATGGATGAATTCAGCCAAGCCAGACGCTTATGTAATCAGTAACCAAACGGATATTAACTTACGTATTTATTATTGTGAGTATATCTTTAGGCTTTTCCTATTTTCTTTAACAAAGAACAAATTGCCATTGTCTTGGCAAAGAGAGTCATTTAAATACGAGACAGAAAAAAAAACCAATTTTTCACATATTGTGGAATCTTAAAGGTTTATAGTTAAAGGGTGTCTAATTACCTTAGCACGCTTACAGATATCTTATTGAATATTGTTCGTAGAATAAAGTTAATAAGGAAAAAGCTTGTATTTTTTTTTCTCTCTCTGAATTTTGTACAATAATTGTTGCAAAGCAGTACTAACAAAAGTGAACAAACCATTCATTGGCACTTGGCAATAATCGATCTTTCTTCATAACCAACTACAAACTTATAATTTCCCAAAATCGCTAGATTTACTACGCTAATAGATTCTCACCATTGCCTTGTTGTGCTCAAAAGAATTATCCAACAAATGGAGTTTATCGATACTGATTGTCTATGTGTGTTAGGTTGACAGCTCAAGAAGAATGCTAGACCTACGTTGAAGCCGTATGCTAGGTTGGTAAATATCAATATTGTAAAAGAAAGAGTAGTACCAAAGGGGGGGAAGAGAGCAAGCAAGTGCCTACAATTTGAATCGGTATATACACGTCATCACATAGCAATTTGAAATAATTTACAAATCCGGAAAACGTACATTAGTAAGAACGTATAGTGGCTAGGAAAAACCATGATTAAACATGACGTAGGACATACAGCTAGAATGACCATGTCCCATTTGAAATGAAAAACTAATCACCGCCGAACAAGATTGTTTCCATCTTTCATCACATAATTTTGTTCGGATATAGTATTAACTAGTCCATCGGATCTTTGTTTCTCCGGATTTGGAAATATCCAACTTCCGTCTCATTCAAATAGTGAATATCCCCACAAAACAAAAAACTATATAAATAGAAGATCAATTGAACAATTGAAGTAATTATTTGGATTTTGTTTATCATCAATTACTTGCACAAGTAACTACCCCCCCTATAAACAATTTCAATTTCCACTTAAATTACACAATCACGATGAGTTCCACTACCATTACCACTGCTTCACAAGAAACCAAACATGAAGGATTCCGCTCCAAGTTAGAACACAGTTTCAAATTCCCAGAGACAAATTTCCATGCTGGTGGTGCTACCAAGGGTTTTCATAAATTTAGCGATGGTACCAAGAAAGCTTTCAGTTCTTTGAAACCACAATAGATACACATACTAGGTTCGCGATTGAGAGTGATGCAAAAATTTTATATTTTATGAGTTATGTTTTGTTTTAATAAAAAGTTTAATGCCTTTGGACCGATTTCTCGAATGTAATCATTAATCATCTCTTTTTTCATTATGCACAACACATCTCATCAAAATTTGGTTTGCAATTTGGAATACGTTCTTATCAAAAACAAAATTTGTAAAACTGGCATCATTTAGTATCTATCTCATAGAACATCTATAAACATCAATTCGGGACAACACTAAACAAAAAAAATATATCAAAATCTATCTAAATGTAAGGTAACTTGTAGTGTACTTTCTTGTATATTCAAAACTATATAATTGTAGTAGTAAAAGAGGGAGAAGTCAGTCCTATTAATAGGTCAACTACCACCGTTATGACACCAACTCACGTGGAGTGGTGTCATCTCTTCTACTACCTCTAGGTCTTACCTAACACTAAACAATTAAAACAATAACAATTAAAAAAAAAAAACAACACAATTAAGCTCTCAAGAAAACATTAGACGAGCTAAGTATTAGCATTGCCATTTGCACGTGGAACTGAATTACCATTCAGAGTGGCTTCTTTTGCAGCAACACCACCATTAGCACCACCACCACCAGCACTACTGGTACCATTAGCAACCGTGGTACTTGTACTTCCATTTTGTGGTTCTTCCAATGATTTCTCCATGGTTTCACGGACCAATCGGGCAATGGCATGTCTTTCTTGCAAACGTCTCGAGTATGCATTCAGGGTCGTCTCAAATTCATCACCTTCTTTGGGTTGGAAAAATGACGACATGACCACCTGAGACGCAGGTTTCTTTGTGGCTGTAAAAACGGAAATATTGGAGAATTTGGTCGCAAATGCGAACGAGTGAATCACAAAAAAAGAAGCAAAAAAAAAAAAAAATACAGTAAACGTTTGTGTTGCTCCAGCAGGAATTAAAATTGTGGACTTGGAAATATCTGAAAATGTAGATGTTGTAATTAATAATATACTTGACAGTCGGATTTTTGTATTTCCAAATACCGAAAACCAAGTAACCCAGCTGTGCAAGATCAAGTTGGTCTCAAAGAATGAAATGACAGGTAGATAACGCCGATGAAATGAAAGGATAATTGGCGTTATGAGCTCCTGAAGGATACTCAAGAATATGCTCTACCAGTGAATGAATGAATGAATGAATGAATGGATAACTTATAACGAAGAACGGTAAGCTAGATCAACTTTCTGAAAACTCTGAATATGTCGTTGTGTATGTGTTGCTCTCCTGATGGAATTTATGAATGAGGGTAGTATTATCAAAGGCAGAAACCAAACCAACCTTGATTCAATTCACAAAAAATGTGTATATAGAACAGAAAACGCCTTTCAAACATTTTCAAAGCTGAAAATTAAACAGGACCCTGCTAGGATATATATATATATATCAGCTTTTTTTTAAAAAATAACATGCTTGCTACTGAAGAGTCGTGTGAGAACAGTAAGTTATTTTTCTATGTTGCAACTTTGGATATCCGGCAACAGCAAATACCGGATACATTAGTTTTTTTTTTTTTTTTTCCATACCCCAGACTCCCGAAATGAATTTCGCAGCCGGAAATATATGAAATGGTCACTAAATTTTTTTCACAACACTTTTAAATCAATAAAACATGTCATGATAGCTGATTTTAATCGACAAGTTATTAAAAATTAGTCAACATCGAAGAAATCCAGACTTTAACGAAAGCTAAAAAATAAGTTTATACTGCCTTTTACTGTGTTAGCATATGTCAAAAATAAGATTGGATTTAGATGATGAGGCGAAAATTTTATAATTTTTCTTCCATTCTACTCAGTTAGTAAAATTCATTGGCCATGCGCTATACTGCAAATTAAAGATACCGGAAAAATGCATGAAATAACTCCTTTTCTATTCAAGGGAAATATGGCATAAATTGACGTCATCAGGACCACGTAACGATATGGATATGGCGGACACATGTCATGGACATGACTTACACACAACATCATGTCAAGAGGCGTCTCAACCTCATTTTTTTTTTTTGCACCATCTGCATCGAAATTGATCTTTTGATACACATATATACATTTTAAACAATACAGTAATACTAAAAACAATTAGCCATTTCTAATTTTATTTCTTTTTTTTTTCTGTTTAATTTCAGTTCTTTCTTAGCCATTTCCTGAATGGATTTTTAGAACCTCCATTAGGTTTCACAACACTTCCAATGCTGGTAGTACTAAAAGTAGACCTGTGTCCTCTACCTTCACCATCAAAATTATTCTCATTTTCATTTGTATTATTAGCCATCCCAATCAGCAAAGTATTCAAACCGGAGGAATTTCCATATACTTTGGTATCCACGTCACTGAACTTCATCTTCAACGTGGCCAACGCATGGTCTGTCAATTTCTTGTATTGGTTGGTGTTTGGAACGTGGTCTGTGTAAATCAAACAGTTACGACTCAAATCTAACCAACATTTATTTAATATTTCGTCGGTAAACGCATCCCACATCACTTGATCTTTGTAGTTTTTGGGGAATTCATAGTTCTCCAAATAGACTTCCAACTCCTGGATTTTACTCAATAACTTGGTGCTATGTTTCTGGATGTCTTTAAGGGTAATGTTCGAGTCAATAAACGAGAACATTTCTTCATCTAAAAGAGATTTAATGAAATCCCATTCATTTTGTCCATGGAATTCCAACAACTCCAGTTTTTCAAACTCCAAAGAACCAATTTGATATTTGTTCCCGTTATTCAAGTGCAATTCACTCAATTTAAGGATTGGATCAAGATCTGGAGTTCCCGATTGCGACCGTTCATAGTCTCGAGTGGGGCTCGTCAAGGGCGTCAGCGAATTGCTGATATTATTTTTGGTATGTTTGGTGTAGTCTAACAAATGGACAATCTCGGTTAATCGCAAATACTTGTCAATCAAGTATGGTGTAGTTGGCAATTCGCTTGACGTGCTGTCTAATCCAAGATCAAATCTCTTGACTTCGTGACTTAAATCCAAAGACTTTTCTGTAAAATCGTTTTTCCGTCCACTTAATTTATCAAAATAATCATAAACTTCAGGCAAATGTTTTCTAATAAACACATTCATTCTCACCAAATGTGGTTCCTTATGTGGGCTGAACTCTTGTCTATTGGCAAGATTAAGCAATATTTTGGCAATCAACGTCAACGTCCTTTGGGCACTTCCTGTTTTATGATTCTTTGCAAGGTAAAACAATTTAGGATTCAATATGGCAGGACAAAAGAATCGCAAGAAAATAAACGCCGACAAACAATTCAAACTGGTAACTTTATCATCAGGGTCACAAACTAGTTCAACTTTGGTTCTGAAATTCTTGAGCTGTAATTTAATTTGATCTGGCAAATCGTTGGACGTGATATAAATCTTGTGCCAAATCTCTTCAATATAACCAAACAAATTTTCATAATTTTCTTCCACCATCTGTTTGATACGTTCATTGCGTTGACGCTCCTTATCTGGATCATAATCGTCGTCATCACTGTCGTCATCGTCTTCCTCATCGTCATCATCACTGCCTAAACTGCCGTCATCATTGATGCTTTTACCCTTGCGTAGAGCCCTCTCTTGGATTCTTACATACCTTGGATCCACTTCACAGTTTTTCTTTTCGTAGCTGATTTTAGCAAAAAAATCACCAAAAACTTTCTCAAGATACTCTTGTCCAATACGCAAATTGTACTTCTCTAGTGATTTGGAAAAAATGGACGATCCTCTGAAAAGAGTGTTAAAAATGTTGGATTGTGACGACAGGGTAGACTGTGCAATAGTTTTGTGCTGACTGTTTCTTTGATGGTAGTTCTTCCTTGTGATAATGTCTATATTGACCAATTCCGATTCCATTAGACTCTTGAACCATTCATCTTCAACTCCAAGACTTTGGAAAATATCCAATAAAATCAAACTGACCCTTTCGAAATCTGAGGTGGGTACATTTTCATTACAAAATTTAATCAAATCTTTCCTAGGAACATTAACCAACATCTTCTCTAGTGGCTTGAAAAAATTTGGGGAAAGAATGTGATACTCCTTGAGGTTGACTTCAAGTAATAGCTTACCCACAGGAATATTATTGCTGTCGTAGATGGTCAATCTAACAATGTCTAAATTTGTGCCTTGGTTGGAATTGGAGTCTGTTTGCAATGCATTGACTTTGATCGCATTGCTGGACTCACTGCTTGTCATGATCGTAGAACTGGATTTGATTTGTTTAGTCAATATATCTGGTGTCACATAAACGGTACCAATCAATTTATCGGCTACCGAGTAGTTGGAATCATTGTAAGAACATTTTTTAATTAATATGTGAATCATTTGTGTAGATATAGGCAAGTCAGTCAGGAACTCTTCTTTCCAAAACGGATTGTCGGTAAAATTCACTACTGCAGTTCTTGACCATGGATACCCCCACATCCTAACTTCAGCGTAAATTTTCCCTTCCTTTTTGGTTGCGATATTATCAAACTTTGCCTCGATGATATCAATGTTGATTTTCTTTGACACTCTGAAATTTGTTTTGCTGAAATCGTGCAATTTGGGCCGTTCAGGGTTTCCCATTAGTTTGGAGTCGGAATCAAACGATCCAATGTATTCTCTTTTAGCGAAATAGTTTAATCCCACGAACCAGTCTTCTAGATCAATATGCAAAGGAAACTCAATTAATATTCTTTGATTGCTTGGAATAATTTTGCCATCTCTTGTTAAAAATGGGGCCAATAATTGGTCTGGCGATAGAGTGCTCTGTGTTCGAATGACATTATTATATCTTAGTTCTTTGAGTTGGCCAATGAATAAAACATTTGAGCTGTTGAATATAGAATTGTGCACTTCTCTTATTTCGCTGGCCATAATTTGTTTGATGTCGACAGAATACAACAAGGTACCATCCAATTCACTAACAAAATTTAAAATCCCATTTGAGTTTAGTGCTCCCATTGTGTAAAACCATCCTTCGTTAATACTATTGTTATTCTCTGCCTGGGTGATTTGTTGTGAGACTATATACGAACCATCAAAATTACTATTAATGTCGTCAATTTTAGGTTGATAAATGGGTGCCTTGGGACCAGGAACAAAGTTTAAATTCTTATACTTGTTAGGAATAGGCCCATAGATTTTGAACCGACAAACCAATAATTCATGCGTAGGTGAATTTCTGGTAACTTCATTGATCACTTTGTTCTCGGAGTACCATTTCTTAGCCAAACCTTGAGGTTTGAGATTTTGCCACACTATTAGACAACTCAAAAGATTGCCAAAATTAGATTTAGAAGGTATTTTAATATATAATTTATCATTTTCAAATGTCTTAATAAAGATAACTGGAGGTTGGTTTTCTGCATCGTCCAAATGATCTTGCATGGCATAGTTACTGTTCTTTCTCAATCTACTACGTTTTGTTGGTGTTTGTTGAAGTTGAGGAGAAGTCGGAGTGGTTGTGACTGAAGTAGGAAAGATTTGAACAAAACACGATTGTAAAGATTGTAACAACAAATAATGGTCGTCATTTTCATCGGAAGAATATAGTTGACCCAATTCTGTGATTGACAAAGTATGGACGTGGATCCAATTGATTGTATCTGTGGAGACAAGGAAATTTTGTCCTTCAAACACTCCCTTTTCACGAGAGATGATTTTATGAAAGGCTGATTGATATGTGGGTGCCATGGGATTAGGAAACTGTAAAAATTGTATGTGGTGAACTTAACTAGTGAGCTAATGTACGTCACAGGGGGGAGAGGGGGCCTATAAGTACTATTCTGAGTGATTGAGTGATTTGGTTTACAGTGATTGAAAGTCAAGATGTTCTGTCCACTGGTTTGGAATAGTGATGTCAAATATCAGAAGAAATATTTCCCTTTTTCCTGAATTTTTTTTTTTTTGTTGTACTTTGTTGTCTAATTCTGGTTCTTGATTTTTTTTTTTTCTTCTTCTTTTGTTTGAATGGAACAATAAAATTCTTTATGTAGGATAACGCAAACAACACGAGAATATTATTTAGTTTAGTTTAGTGGGAGAGGGGGAGGGGGAGTGTAAACGTGTTTATTGTTCTTCCTTTACATCTAGGTTGAATTGACTACAAATGGGAAAAACCCTTTCAAACATCAAATGTAATGTAAGGATGATCTGCTGGTACTTCGTAGTTCTGCCTACAAGTTGTTCACTGAAATGATACAATAAGTACCTGGAGTTGTCAATGCACTATGGTACGCTTTTTTTTTTACAATCGCCCATGATGTAACCGCGTGCCTCACTTAAAGGGGAAAAAAAATTTAAGTAGAGACGCGTAATGCGTTGTCGAGTAGTACGACAACTACGAAATGTCACCAACTTCATCTAATTCACGACACTGACAGAGTTTATACACGGCTCAGGTTCTACATTTGTTGTATGAACAACATATATCATGTGTGGTATTGTTAACCCAAATGCAAGTATTTAAATATTTCCGGAATCCATCTCTAATCACAAAGGAGAATTTGCATGAATAGACTTTTTGTGAACCGATACTCTACTTCGAAATAATGAAAGACAAAAAGGCAACACAATCGTCAGTAAAGAGATTTAGTACATGAGATTATAGACTGTGATAATGAATATCGCTATTGTTGATTGCAATAAGACACAATAACATTACAGCGATCGATTTTCCCACAATTGAAATCTTCGTCTAAGCACCACGTAAAAAAAAAAAACAAACCCACATGCCATAATAATAAGAATAATATTACCAGCACTATAGTAAATTGGGAACAATAAACTAAACAAAACCCCAGATTGTGAAAGGTTACAAGAACACCTCGTACTTTGTCCTGTTCCTGTATAAGTCGTCCCCCATGGAAAAATAATTCCAACTATCTGCAATTGGGGTTGGTGGTTTGAAATTATCCGATATGCCGAAATATAACAACAACTACTGCAACAACAATTGGACTGGTCATAATGTGGGTGATGTTGCTTCAGCCTACATTGCCGATCAATAATTGCTGTTTGAAACCTTCTTGTAGGGAATGATACATGATCGTTGATAGTAAGCACTAGCTAGTCGTGCACATCGGTTATAAACGGAACGGTTTTCCAAGAAACGCATTCTGGTTCCTATGTTTGTCCTCTTGAGTCATTGGAAGAAGAAGAAGAAGAAGAAAAAAAAAAAGAGTGCTATCAAATCTCATAGAAAAATTTTCATAGAGCAAAAAAAAAAAAAAAAAATTATACAGAGGTATATTCAGATACAACCAATTAACGGAGATACGCAACAGTATACCATATTTTTGTTTTATTCTTAAATTTGAGAGAACCGTTTCAAGCGCATTATTTTTTTTACAGATGTATTGATTAATTATTTAATTAGTTAACTGTTTACAAAGGAAAAATAACGAAGAAGAGGAAGAAAAACGAACAGACAACCAAGACAATTTCAATTTTTTTTTAAAAACTACTATTATTATTACGATTCACCATAGGTTAACGTTATATTTCAGGATAAAAGATACTACAATAACAACTAGAGATCAGTCATGAGTAATTTATTGTTCCATAACTTTAATAAACCTGGCGCAACTACTGGTGATGAGCAAGTCGAGGATTTCAACTCCACCACATCAAATATCATTAGTTATAATGGATCCAATGCTGATGGTCCAGATGCAGGTTCCGATAACGATACCATCAATCGGTATGATGAAGAAGAGATGATTAAATTTTTGGAGGATGATCAGCCTTTTGGAGAAGCAATCGATGAAGACCATGAGCAACATATCGAGCATGCTTGTGCATATTGTGGGATCCATAATCCAAGTTCAGTTATTAAGTGTAACACCTGTAATAAGTGGTTCTGTAATGCAAAGACAAATTCACAAAGCAGTCATATAGTTACCCATTTGATCATGTCTCGTCATAACCAAGTTAGTCTTCATGAAGAATCAGATTTAGGCGACACTACATTGGAATGTTACAACTGTGGGAATAAGAATGTTTTCATGTTGGGGTTTGTCAGTGCGAAACAAGAATCTGTGGTGGTTATCTTGTGTCGATTACCATGTGCCAGGTCGAAGGATATCAATTGGGATACTAGTCATTGGCAAGCATTGATTGATAATCGTCAATTCCTATCATGGTTAGCTCCAAGTCCAACTGAAGACGATTTGATTAATGCCAAATTGATAACCCCACCTCAGATTTCGAAATTGGAAGCACAGTGGAGATTAAACAGATCTGCCACCATCAATGACATTGAAAATACTGATGAAAAGGAAGAAGAAGTTTTGCCGATTTTGATGAGATACAATGATGCGTTCCAATATCAACAATCATTTGGTCCGTTGGTGAAGCTGGAATCCGATTATGATAAGAATTTAAAAGAGTCGCAAGCGTTAGAACATATCCAAGTTAAGTGGGCATTGGGTTTGAACAACAGACATTTGGCAAGCTTTACATTATCTACTTTTGAAACCAGTGATTTGAAAGTTGCAGTTGGTGATGAGATCATTTTGAGATACAATGGGAATCTTAGAGAAGCTTGGGAAGGTTACGGTTATATTTTAAGATTACCAAATGCTTATCAAGAAGAATTCACTTTGGAATTGAACCCAACTAAAATGCCACCACCAACCGAATTGACCACCGATTTCACGGCTGAATTTGTTTGGAAAGGTACTTCGTACGATCGTATGCAACAAGCAATGAAAGATTTTGCCACTGATGAAGAATCTGTATCTTCATATATTTACCATAAATTGTTGGGTCATGAAGTTGAACCGGTTGAATTTGATATTGAATTGCCCAAAAAATTCTCCCATCCTAAATTAACCGAGTTGAACATCTCTCAAACCAATGCAGTTAGATCAGTTTTGCAACGACCATTGTCTTTGATTCAAGGTCCACCAGGTACGGGTAAAACCGTCACTTCAGCCACTATTATCTATCATTTGTCTCGTTTAAATAGAGAGAAGATTCTTGTTTGTGCACCTTCGAATGTTGCAGTTGACCATTTAGCAGCAAAATTAGACTTGTTAGGTTTGAAAGTTGTTAGATTAACTGCCAGATCGAGAGAAGATGTGGAAAGTTCAGTTAGTCACTTAGCATTGCATAATTTGGTTAATGATCATTCTAAGGGAGAATTGAAGAAATTAATCAAGTTGAAGAATCAAGTTGGTGAGTTATCCATGGAAGATAGTAACAACTATTTCAGATTGTTGAGGACTTCGGAAATGAAGATTTTAAACAAGTGTGAAGTCGTGTGTTGTACTTGTGTTGGTGCTGCTGATAAGAGATTATCCCAATTTAAATTTAGATCCGTTTTAATTGATGAAAGTACCCAAGCCAGTGAACCAGAAGTTTTAATCCCAATTGTTAAAGGTGCCAAACAAGTCATATTAGTTGGTGATCATCAACAATTAGGACCAGTTATTTTGGATAGAAAAGCAGCCGATGCTGGTTTGAAACAATCTTTGTTTGAAAGATTGGTATTTTTGGGTCATGTTCCAATTCGTTTGGAAGTCCAATATAGAATGCATCCTTGTTTATCTGAATTCCCAAGTAATATGTTTTATGAAGGTTCTTTACAAAATGGTGTTACTAGTGATGATAGATTGATTGAGGATTCTTCATTCCCTTGGCCTGTAATTGACACACCAATGATGTTTTGGGCCAATTATGGTCGTGAAGAGTTGAGTGCTAGTGGTAATTCGTATTTGAATAGAGTTGAAGCTATGAATGTTGAGAAAATCATTACTAAGTTGTTTAAAGATGGCATTCAACCGGAGCAAATTGGGGTCATTACTCCATATGAAGGTCAGCGTGCTTATTTGGTACAATTTATGTCGATGAATTCGACCTTATTGGACAAACGTGACCAATATCTTGATGTTGAAATCACCAGTGTTGACGCGTTCCAAGGTCGTGAAAAAGACTATATTATATTGAGTTGTGTCAGAGCTAATGATTCCCAAAGTATTGGGTTTTTAAGTGATCCAAGAAGATTGAATGTTGCCTTAACGAGATCCAAATACGGGTTGCTTATTTTAGGGAATCCAAGGGCGTTGTGTCGTAATAGATTATGGAACCATTTGTTGATTCATTTCAGGGAAAAAGGGTGTTTGGTTGATGGTCCGTTGGACAATTTACAATTATCCATGGTTCAATTGAATGCCAATCCAACAAAGACAACTAGTAATTTCAAATCCAGACCAAAGTTTGGTGCTGCTTCCACCATAAATGCTGCTACTGACTTTGATAGTGCTAGTGTGTTATCTTATGATAATACAAACACGGTCAATAAACTCAACAATGAGTTATGGCCAGCATTGAATGGTGATCTGAAATTCAGTCATGATGGGTATCAAAACAATGCTGGGGGAGGAAGTAATCATCTAGTTTCCAATTTTTACAATAAGTTGAATAAGATTGATAAAAATTATGAAGGTGGTAGGTATAACAACAATGAGAATAACATTGAAGATGATATTAAAAGTATAACCAGTTCCTTTGCTGCCGGATTAAATTTTTAGACAAATAAAACGGGGTGGCTAAGGGGACCAGTCAAACTTGAAATAACAATGACGACAAAGGAGAATAGAAACAAAGAAAGAGAATCCCACCGTTGTTATTTTAGATTATTTTTTTATTGCTTTTCGGTATTGTATTTGTTGACAAGGAAGGAAAAATTTTTTTCCCGCCCAGGGCAAGGAAACTAGAAAATTCCCTATTTTTCCACTTCTATATACGTATAATAATTTTCTCTTGTTATTTTGTTTTGCCCGAATTAT
>JAKTVH010000130.1:0-24837 GCA_030557105.1 Candida frijolesensis | reverse complement strand
GGCAGAGGTGACTACTGGTGGGTCGAAGAATACATCATTCTTGGGCATCAAGTTCTGAACTTTGTGTACCGGTCTATCTAATTATACATGTATATATACAATACTATAGCAATTTATTTTCGAGAATCTCGTAGACCATTCTCCTTCTGATCACTTTCATGTCGTTCTGGCTGTAGGACAACGGTTTGTCACCGGATATATACCTGGCAGCAGTGCAAGTGAACACGCCACAATCAGAACCATTCTTCTGTTGCGGGCTCTTTACATGAGGAACCAAATTGTACGTAACTCTCTCCCGATTCAATCGGTCTGCTTCCCCGTCCATATAGACAGCCAAGTTTTCCACTGCACGTGAGTTTCCGACGGTGTTCAAGGAATCGTAGTAGGCTATTGTTTTCTCGTTGTTGTCAATGACTGCCAATGCCCAGTGCGTGTTGGAGATGTTCACGGGAACCAAAACTTTCGTTTTTTCAAACAAGTTGACCTTTTTTCGTTTTGCCCATCTTTCAACTCCTTTGTATCCTTTGCTCTCCAATGCCGTATAGAAATGGGTAGTCCAGCCAAAGACACTGGGGTACGCGTTCATGATTAAGTTGAAGTAGTAGTCGATGACGTTGTCATTTAACCAACTGGGTTCGTGCAAAGTCTGCAAATCCAGCGTGGTGATATCGATCTGGTATTTCGAGTTGACGACTCTGGCTCTTGACCTCCAAATATCTACCACCTGAGACAACTGAGCTGCAGTCAATGGTTGGATCAAGCTCGTGGAGTCGAGTCTCTTCTTTGTGATCAATTCCTGTAGTTTCTCTTGACTCTGCTTGTACACTGAGGATATTTTGTCAATGTAGAAGTTGGATATGACATTGTCAAGAAGGGAGTATGAGTTAATGGACATTGGTTTTGTCGGAATGTAATAATCTAAGATAGATTGTTGGTATGTGTTTGGCGGAATATCCAACAAGCTAGGTTCGTTCTCTGGCTTGTTCTGCAAAGGTACAACCGTGGCTGTATACCTTATAGGTTTGGCTATAGAGAAGTCTGTTCCATACTGGTGTGCTGACGTTGCAGGGACACGAACGTGTTGCCGTGTTATGGGGTTGTTTATGGTAGCTAATACTGGTGTTGGGGGTATGTGAGTGCTGTCTTGATCATCGATCAAGAAACTGTTGCCCCGATTCTGTCCTAACAAGTGATAGTCGTTTGTTATTCTGACGTCAATAATTTCAATATCGGAATCTAATGTCGTGTCATGGATGTCCTGGTTGTGTTCTTCATTATTATTATTATCATCATTAGGTAGTTGGATGGATCTGGTAATAAACAACGATAAAATGAACGTTTTAACGTACGCTAGGATACGGTGTAATATTGAAGATACCGACTCCCTCGGTAGTCTATCGACCTGTTTGTCATCAAACGTTATACGTTCGTGTGAAAGTAATGGATTGTTCATTGATATTTGAAAAGAGCAGATAATTGCTTGGAATGTTTTTTTTTTTCCATGGTTATTCTTTTTTTCTTAGTACCACTTTATGCTGGCTACAAATTCTACAAGATATTTAAAGATGCATGAAAGTCCCTTGCTTCTTGGACTATATATACCGTCTTTATTTATGCTGTCTACTTCTATTCAGTTGTATAGTTTTCCAGTAACCGTATGCAGGAGGTATCATTATTGATCCAATAGATAGGGTGTGGATAACTTTATACATCCAAGAAGCATTATTTGTTTTCTAACATATAAAATAGCTGGTCCCCCTACATTTATTGAATATTTGTATGCTCTTATAGCTCCAATTGAGGATGCGTTTTCTCTACCAATTGAATAGTACGTGGCAAACTTCTTTCACGTCATTTCTTTATCGCTCCATTAGGAGTCAAAATTTCGGGATCAATAAATTGACTATATCTTTTTGAATATTCATTCTTTAAGTGTTCTTTTAACTTAACCATCAGATTTCCAAAGGTGGCAGAGCATGATGTACATTTGAAAGGGGTGTTTTTGATTATCCCTTCAAGTACTTCCTTGGATCTTTCATGGGAAATGAAAAGTGGTCGGCTCTCGTTCAGATCTGAACTGTCAGAGTCGGAGTCATACGAATCTCTTCCAGAATTGGAAAGATGGTAATACCTTGCGTTATTTGTAGGATTCAACTCATCAAATGGAACAAAAAACTTTGTCGTAAACGAATTGTAATGCTTCTTATTCTTTAATCTTGGAGAATTAAAATCCTGTGTTATAACATGGACGTGGAGATTATTCAAGGATGGAATACTGTGAACTCCGGCACGGATGAAGTTGTTTCTAAATTCACTCAATTGTGTTTTGTTTTGCAAAGTGGAGTAGTTGAACAATTCATCAACTATAAGATCTTTCGCCTTTTCAACATAATCCAGTATCAATTTATATAGTTCCTCTCCCGAACACTCATCATAATTCAGGTTGAAAGCTTCTAAAGGATGCGTTTTGCTGATTTTGGGATTTCGGGGAATCACGAGTAAGTGACGTATTGCTTTGGGGAACATATCCTTGACGATAATAACATTATCATCGTAGTATTCCACTATATCATGTTTTTCAGGATGGTCAATATATTTTTGAAATGCATCTCTAAAACTCATTTGGGCTGGGAAAGACTATCTAGCTGAAAGATGGTGGAGATGAAAAGACTACTCTTTTTTTTTTTTTTCTACGACCAACCTCCTCATACCAGGAAACTTTTTATTCATATTACAGGTAATAAATCTATAACTTATATGTACGTAAACAAAACTAAGCTTTTCTCTTTTTGATTTTATTTTGGTCTGGTACGCCTGTACTTTCAGCTACGGCACTTTCCTCTTTTTTGGTTTCAGTTTCCGTTTCCGTTTCTTTGGTGGATTTAGCGTCCTTGTTACTGAGCTCTTCATTAGACTTCAATTTTACTTGTTGTAATTCATTAATAAACCAGAAGACTGTTCCGTATAATAAAACTGCAATAACCAATAAGTTGATGAAATGAATTGACTTTGTTAGGAAAATCAAGGTGATAAGGGAAATGATTAATAAAATAAATGACACATGCGTGGCCGTTATCAACGCCGGGGTAGTCCCTGGTGTGAACACTGACTCCCATAATTCGACGAAGAAAGACATGGTGGCTAATCTGTAATAAGACTGTCCAACGAAATTTACCAATGGTTGGTTCGTGTCACCATATATGAACTAAAGTGAAAAAAAAAAAAAAATACTTTGACACCAGATCTTGATTTATATGCAGGAGAATAATAAATTACACACATATGACACACAGTAGACATGGAGAGTAATTTATAAATTGTATCTACGAGGCAATACAGTCGGATCCTCGTTATTTGTTTGCTTGGTGGCTGATTTGCAACGATTTTCAAATCAAATTTCTTGTTGTGATTACTTTTATAACTGTAAACGTCATTTTGTCACGTGAGTGGACGGGTAGTTGATGTTATATGAACTTCCTTAATAACAATAGAGCCTGTAAATTAAACGGAATAGTGGCTATCTAAAATTGAATGTTATTTGAGCGTGTTCTAAGTATAATTCCATTTAATTTGAAGTATACATTTTTGTTCCAAATTTGTATCAATGTTGTTGTAAACATTTTTGACAACTAATTGCGTATTGGTGTTTGAAACGAGATTGTTGAACTTATGCAATGGTCTAGCAATTACACCATGGATTGAATTGATTTCCTATCTCCATGATACATGGACTTGACAAATTGCTCCAACAATTATATTTATATTGTGGAGGTCTGCTGGAAAATAAGGGGATCGATCTAAATTGAATGATTTTTATTTGAAAGAAATACTGGACTAAGCATAGCATACCAAAAGAATATCGGAAAGAACTAGACTGTGTGCCTGATTCTGTTTACTAGACCTGTTGATTGCAACCACAAAATGTCACGTGATCTAAAAACTTTTGTAACGCGAGTACACGACTTGTTTGATTTTGCCTACCCAACTGATTTTTTTTTTTTTTCTCTTTAGGTTGATCAAAAAGTCTTCATTCTGTTGAAGGCAACCCAACCCCCCTATATACTAAATCCTAGTCGATAATTATATTCAAAGATAGATCAAACAAAAAAAAAATATGTTTCAAGCGGACGATACTTTTATTAGCGACGATGAAGAAGAATACTGGTATGTATAATTTTTTTTTGCAAATGATTATTGATATCGATTGACCGATTTTACTAACTATGCAATTTTTTTTCAACGTATAGCCCATTATGTGTCGAAGAAATGGATATTTCCGATAAAAACTTCAAGCCATGTCCTTGTGGATATCAGATTTGTCAATTCTGTTATAACAATATAAGACAAAACCCGGAACTTAACGGTAGATGTCCTGGGTGTAGACGATTATATGATGACGAGAGTGTTGAGTATAAAACTGTCAGTGCCGAAGAATACAAGTTGATGCAATTGAAAAAGGAAAAACGTGAACGTGAAAAGAAACAGAAAGAGAAGGAAAAGAAAGAAATGGAAATGGCGAACAAGAAACACTTGGCTGGATTGAGAGTTGTTCAGAAAAATTTGGTATATGTCACGGGTTTGAACCCACCTTGTAACCCCGACGATTTGCATTCTGTATTGAGATCCGACAAGTATTTTGGGCAATACGGTAAAATTTCAAAGATTGTCATCAACAAAAAATCCCCAAATCCACAGACTCCTGCTCATCACCACCAAAATCCTGGATTGGTTGTCTATGTTACGTTTGCCAGGAAAGAAGATGCATTGAAATGTATTACCGAGTTAGATGGATCGTTGTGTGATGGACGAGTATTACGTGCTGCCCACGGTACCACCAAGTACTGTTCGTCTTACTTACGCGGCCATCCATGTCCAAATCCAAATTGTATGTTTTTGCACGAACCTGGAGAAGAAGCAGATTCATATACTAGAAAAGATTTGTCTACACAACAAGGTATCAAGATGGGTATGACATCAGGCAGCCATACCACTTCATTTGGAGAAGAATCAGGCAATCAACAACATTTGGGACTCCAAACTTCCGATGACGAGCTGCAACTCCCACCGTCGCTGCACCATCACCATCAACAACCACAAGCAGTACACGAGAGTCATAAGGAGCATTTGCCGTCGACTGCTCATTGGGCTACAACTGGAACTACATCTGGAAGCAATTCACCTTCTGTCAATAATAACATTCCGTTGGCTAACTCCGCAGCATTCCCAACATTAGGTGAAATTGCACGGGACCAAAAGCAACAGCAGAAGAAGGAAGTCAAATCACGAATCAAATCTACCAAATCGAATAATAATTTAGTTGCCGATGACGTTGAATTAGAAGATAGCTCTGTATTGAAATTTGTTGAGACAACTACCGAATTGTTGCGGAACATGGACGACGTCAGAAATATCCGCTTCAAAAACTTCGACAATGGCAAAATCTTGCCATTGTTTAATTTCAAGGGAGATTTCACCAATGATGCAACACCGGAGGAGGAGAAGTTGATTGCTCGCCAAGTTATAGAAAGATTTCTTTTGAGACCAATCAAGAATTACCACTTGGCTTACCAAAACCACCCAATTACGCAACAACAGGCAATGTTGCAACGCCAACAACAAGCCCAACAAGTCCAGCAACAGCAACACACGCCTGGCTTACAAGCTGCACAATTACAACAACAGAAGAACGACGAACAACAAAAGCAAGCACAACAGCAACTTTTGTTGCTTCAATTGCAACATCAGCAACAACTTCAACAACAGCAGCAACAACAGCTCCAACAGCAACAACATCAATCTCAATTGGCTAACCAATTGAACAGTTTAAAGATAGCAGATCGTGTAAATACTTCCACCCCACCACCTCCAGGATTGTTTACTGCTAAAGTTGCTGGTGTTCCAACCGATGTTCCAAGTGCTGTTGGCGCTGGTATCCCATCATCTAGCTCACAATTATTAACTCAATTGATGAGTGGCAAGAGATAGAAATAGGTTAGTTTACATTATGTATTATTATTATTATTATCATTATTACTACTACTACTACTACTACTACTACCGTCCATATAAATAAATGGAATTTATATTATCATTAGTCGACCTATTGGTAGTTTTCAGGGGGCTCTGTTATCTTCCCATATGTTCTTTGGAAGATCTCGCGTATCCAAATTCCGTATTTCACGAAATAATCTGCAATAGGTGGCGCTGAGAGCTCTTTGTTTTCTCTCAACACCTTGCCTATTAGTTCGGTTCGCTTTTCAATGCTTAAATTAGGACTGAATTGTGAGTAGGCTTCGTCGAAATCTTCTCTGAATCCATACTGCTCACCCTCGATGTAGTGCTGTAATAAATACCTCGCAAAATCTCTAGCACAATAATGATGAAACTCATCTCGAATATGGTTAGCGATATATTTTAACTTATCCTTCTGGAGTCCAGATTCAACATTACTAGCTTCAAATACAATCTGAGTAAGCCGCTTACACCAAATAATACTTCTCGCACTAGGCAAGTCTCCAGAAGGAGAACCTCCCCTCTTGCCATGTGGTACGGCCCGCCCTGGCGGCGATTTATTTGTCAGCGGATCGGAATACAAAATCTTGGGGTGAATATCGTATCCCTGAATTACTCTACCTCCTTCTTTGCCATTTTCGAATAATTCTCTCCGTACAATTGCCAATCTCGAAGCATTCTCTGTTAAATACGCTAAACTGGTGGCGTCTTCAAGCTTTCTAATCAAGTCTTCCATTTCTTTCATTTCCTTCTTATCTGCCTCTGATATTGGTTTCTTCTGAGTTTCAAGATATGATTTATAAACATGGTATTCATAGACCAATTCATCCAAGTGCTTTAGTATTTCAAATACATTCGCCAACCCAGCGTAGTCTTCCTCTTGTTTGTACGCGTCCTTCAAACTGATGTATTGTTGCGTAAGTGTCTCTTTTCTATCCAAATAGCCAGCAACTTTTCTAGCAGAAGACATTGATGAGTTGTTCTGGGTGCAAAAAAACGAAAGAGTTTAGAAAGGAACGGTGTCTAATTTTGTTTGTTTACTTGTTTGTTTGTTTGTTTGCTTATTGTTTTTTTTCTGTTGTTGCTCCGTTTGCGCTCACAAACCATTTTTGTCTCCTCACTGCCCAATGATAGTATCTATGCCTTGGTTTTATATTACTATGTACAAGAACTGTAGTCTATATATATATGCATATCTATGTCTAATCTGATGCTTTAACAACATCTTCACATTTTCCACACAATGTGTCTTCAACAAGCGAGTTGTATTTCCAGCATCTAGGACATTTGCAATTTTGTGAATGTTGAACTTTAATCAGAACTTCTTCCCCATTTACTTCCAAAGTGGAATCAAGTTCACCTTCGACTAATTTGACACCCGAAACCAAAAATAGATCATCAAGATATGACTCGTTGGCCTTTAGAAATTGAAGGATTTTGGAGTCGTTCTTTGCAGCAAGCAATATTTCAAGCTCTAATTTATTCTTGAACAACTTCTGTTCCCTCATTCTTTCGATGATCTTAAAAACTTCGTCTCTCAATTGGAGAAAGCTTCCAAACGCTTCTTGAAGAGTTCTATTGTGGTAAGTAGACGGTAATTTATAGAAGACAGAATCCACCTTAAACACCGAGTCTTCCTCCCTGTTGACAATTTTTGCATACTCTGACCAAGCTTCATGAGTTAAAAGTGGCTGAATAGGGGCCAACAATCCCAAATACGTTTTCATGATTTCATTAAGCACCGTCTGAATCGATCTTCTTCTTATAGAGTCCGGCTTGTCGGTGTAAAGGCAGTCCTTGGAAACATCAAAGTACACGGCACTCAAAACAGAATTGACGTGAGTATTGATGGCATTGATAACACGTGGAAAATTGAATTCTTCATAAAATCCCACACACGAACTTTGCAAATCATGCAAGGTATGCAATATGTATCTGTCCAAATCACTCAACTGTTCGTGCTGAACAGCGCTGTCAAAACCACTGAGATTACCCAACAAATACTTGAATGTAACCCTGTATTTCTTGCCGACTTCCGAAACCCTTGATAAGACTTCTGGAGAAAAGTTGACATCTTGCTTGTAATTGGAAGACGCAACCCATAATCTCAACCCATCAGTTCCAAGATACGGAGTCAATGGTTTTTTGCAGCCTTCAATAGCTTCCTTAGGAGAGAACACGTTTCCAACAGATTTGGACATTTTCTGGCCCTTTCCATCTGTAATAAAACCATGGGTTATCACTGTCTTAAATGGAGCGACAGGTTTAAATGAGGACCCATTCGATCCGGAATAAATGATTTTGTTCAAGAGCGAAGATTGAAACCATCCACGATGTTGATCACTGCCTTCTAAATAAACATCAGCTAATGGTTCTTCTGTTTCATAACACTCTTCTAGCTGAGGTCTCAAAGTAGTCCAAGATGTCCCTGAATCGAACCAAACATCCATTGTATCTTTACCTTTGTAAAACCTGGCTCCGTCCATCTCTGCAGGTAACCATCTAGAAATGTCCTCATTTTCAACAACAAACCATTCATCAGTACCATACTCATCGAGCTTGCTTACGATGTGATTGATAACACTTGAATCCAATATCGGTTCATCTGTCTCTGTGTTGTACACAATTGGAAGCGGTACACCCCAAACCCTTTGACGAGAGATACACCATTCGTTTCTATTTTCAACAAACAGCGTCAACCTATTGCTACCTGCTTCGGGGTAGAAATTAACCTTTGAAAGTGCTTCTTTCGCAAAAGGCTTAATTTTTTCGACATTCACAAACCATTGTGGAGTAGCCCTTTGGATCACAGGGGTTTTGGATCTCCAATCATAAGGATATGAGTGCGTGAATTTCTTGTTGAGGTGGAAAAGCATACCATTACTCTCCAAGATGTTCGCACAGATGACGTTGGTTTTAATTTCGGTGACCTTGGCATCACCCAATTCTTTGAACCCTGGAGCCAAGGAGTTTACGATGTATTTTCCTTTATTATCAACCACCGACTCCATAACTAACCCATGGTTCTTGCCAACAAGATAGTCCTCCCTACCGTGCGAAGGGGCATTATGCACCAATCCAGTACCTGCAGTCTCTACAACATGATCGCCATGCAACACAGGTCGCTTAATAGAATCCTGAGCAGCGGGGTTGACGTAATGGCTATCAACAATATCGGAGCCCAGAAACTCAATATCAATTAACCGATAGTTGTTGTTAAGTTTCAAAACCTGTTCGACTAAAGATTTGGCAACAATTAACGTCTCTTCACCATTCAGAATCAAAGTATAGATCATGTCTTTGTTGACACAAATGGCTTTGTTCAAAGGAATCGTCCAAGGTGTAGAAGTCCAAATCAACAACTTCAAATATCCCATTTCAACATCATGTCCCTTTGCGTTCAAGTGTTTGTAAAGTACATCACTTGTTACTGGAAATTTAACATGAATTGCGACAGATTTATGTTTGTCGTTATACTCCAATTCAGCTTCAGCCAATGCAGTTTGGGTATCGCAACCCCACCAAACTGGTTTCAATTGCTGAGATAATAATCCGTTTTCCATGAGCTTGGAAAATATCTTCAACTGATTGATTTCATATTTATGGTCCATTGTTATGTACGGATCGTCGAAATTGGCCATGATTGCATACTCCTTGAATTGATCTCTTTGCCTGCCAATCATTGTTTGGGCCCACTCTCTACATGCTTTTCTTATTTCCACCGCAGTTTCATATTTCTTACCCAATGACTCGACTTTCATTTCAATAGGCAATCCGTGACAGTCCCAACCTGGCCGGTACTTGATCAATTTGTCGTTGAAAAGTAACTGGTAGCGGTTGATAATGTCTTTGGTAATCTTATTCAAAGCATGCCCTAAATGCAAGTCACCGTTTGCATATGGGGGACCATCATGCAAAGTGAAGGGCTTCTTGTTGCATTTCACAGTCTGCTGCCATTCATACAAATCCTGGGACAGTTGTTTAATCAATGAATCTCGAACTTCATCTTTGGGAATTTTGGGACCAAACAGCGTTTTGGGGAGTTGCAATGTCTTTGAAAAGTTCATCTTTTCGAGCCTTATCAGCTGCGTGCACAAAGACCGCACCCGAGGTTTGAATCGTAGCATGAATGGTGGTTTGGTGAAATTGAAATGTTGCTGAAAATTTTCAATAAATCTGAATACAAGATTTAGAGCGAGTCGTTTACTAGGAAGAAAAAAACAAAAAAAATTATACCCAAACAAACAAACAAACAAACCAAATCGCCTCTTTATTTATCACAGAGCAGAACCTACGAACTGTTCCACAATTAATCGACTAATCAAAAATGTCGAAGGAATTTTCAGTATTCGTTGTAGATGGTTCCCAATACATGAATTGTGTTAGTCCGGGTGAATCCCAAACCGACTTTGAGAGAGCATTGAAGAGCGTCTTTGCATATTTCATGCAGCACCTAATTAAGAATAGAAAAAGCGATAGATTCGCATTGATACTATATTCTGGTAGTGCAATTGAGGTATTCCATGAAAACTCAAACTTGACCTTGAGTAAGATTGCAAAATATTACTGTGATTCTATGAGATTTCATGAAGAGGATATAGGAGAGACCAGGAAACACGACATGATCGACGCGTTACACAAAGCATTAAGTATGCTTCGCCAAAATGTCCATCTTAAATTCGTCCGAAATTTGCATTTGTTGACCAATGGTGTGTTACCAGTCGGTGATAGAAGAAATATTTCAGAGTTCAATAGCATGATAACGAACAATTACAATAACATATCCGTGACCTTTTCCTTGATATCAAATGACGCAAACGAAGAAACAAGCAGAACATTACGATGTCTAGTCGCAGAGTGGGGGAACGCTGAAGTTGTTGATTTTACGGAAATGGCAAATGCCGGACCTTCTGTTAAATTGGTTGCACCAAGGTGTGTCACTAATGGATACTTAGGGTTTGGAGAATTGGGAAGTACCACGAAAGGCATTAAAGACATGGTCCATTTACAAGTTGAGGTGTTCCCAGGTGCAAGAGCACAAACTAATGTTCTGGGTCATACCTATTACATTGATCCAGAAACTAATGCACTTACGAAGGTGACCACATCAACAGAGTATTATATTAAGCAAACGTCTGGTTTAGAAGACGATGACACTTTAAATGACGAAACGGAAGATGACCAAAATGCGGAACCAGTGAAAATACCTGTTTCAAGAGCCGATTGCACACCAGGGTTCAAGTACTCCAATCGTGATGTGCTTGCATTGAGTTCAGAATTGGAAGAAGTAACTACATTGGAAACCTCACCCAGCGTAAATATTCTTGGGTTTATGGAGAAGGATCGTTTTCCATATGCCTATTTGACAGATGAGAGCTCTTATGTTGTTCCAAACCAAAAGCACACGGAAGATAACAGATTGAGTTACAATTCCTTGGTACAAGCCATGATTGATTTAGATTACGTGGGCTTGGTTCGTTACGTAGCCAAAGAAGACTCAGAAGTGCAAGTATGTGTTGCGTTTCCACGAATGGTTAATTTAGGCGAACAGCAAGGTAACATATTGGTTTTAGTGAGAGCTGCAATGAAGGAAGATGAAAAGATTGGACATTTCCCGAAACTAGAGGAGTCGAAAGATGACACACTGGATAATTTGATGGAACAATTCATCAAGAGCAAAAAATTACGTAACGATACGGATTTCAACCCAAACATGCTAGATAACACTAAAATTGGACTAACGCAATCCTTACTGAACACTTCCCGAACCACAGGAGATACAAGTATTGAATCAATATTGTTGTCGTCAAATCCAGCTACCAAAAGATTCAATCATTATATTGAGAAAATTTTATTTGAATCGTTGCTTCTGTCTAAGTCATTAAATGAATTTCTACAGGAGGACAGGTTTGTTGAAAAATATCTTTCCAAAGGAGAAGAACACACATTATTTAACTTAAACTCTATATTAGACTCAGGCGAACAATTTCTATATACAAGTGAGCATGACAAGGCAAATGATATCGCGGTAAAGTTGCAGGGCAAGCTCGGTGTTAAATACAAGGTCCAGTCGAAACCAGAAAAGAAGAAAAGGAGATTTGATAATGCATTTGGGGTCCAACCTAATGATGGCAAGTTTGATGAGTATTTCGATATTGAGGATTTATTAGCCGGTTAAAGTTTAAAGCTTAAAAAGTCTGTTTCTCAGATCATACTCTCTGTCTTTAGCTGTTCTCTTTCTGTGTTTAGCAGTAGATGTACCATCCTCACCAAACCTTTCCGTGAGTCTCTTTTGAACATCGGTTTGACTCATTCGCTCTCTTTCTTGTTCAATGATATCTGAAAACGTTTGGGCGGTGTTCTCAGCACCACCTTGCTTGATTGCTTCGATATCGAACAATCCACGATACTTTATAGATTTCGCGTTCTTCCAATTACTGATCCAGTGGATAGCCAATCCGTCTTCATCATATGTTCTGTTCGTTTTTCCTGTCGTTCTTTTTTGCTCAATGGCGTTCAAAAGCTCGTAGATGTCATTCGTTGGGTGATCAATATATTCAGAATACAACTTACCAGAAGGGTCTTGCAAATTTAACACAAATAACAAATAGTCTGCCAAAATAACAGGATCAAGAAATGAATCATGAATGCAACCTACCAAACCCAAGGCTAACATGGTTTCCGCGTTTTTGGCAGTAGGTAAAAACACCCCGGGGGTATCGTACACCATAATTTCTGGATCTCTGGAAAGCCTGATGATTTCACTAGTATTTCTTGTAACTCCCGGTTGGTTGCCAGTCCTGGCAACTTTTCTAATTTTCGTTGAAACAGAATCACGGTCCTCGCTTAAACCCACTTGTCGTAAAGTATTGACTAGTGTAGACTTACCAACATTCGGCATTCCAATAATCATAGATCGCAAACCCAATGGAGGAGGGTATTCCATGCTTTCGTATAAGTCTGTGATTGCTTTGATTATTCTTTTCCCATCACGAATACTTCGGCAGTCGATAAACATATAGTCTTCATTCTTCAGTTTATGCCATTTGTCAAGAATTTTCGGCTTCAATATAGACAAATCTTTTTTACTATATAGAATGAGTTTCTTCTTGCCCATTAACACTCGATCAAATAGGACGTTGGTTGTTGCAAGCGGCGCACGGCAGTCTCTAACCTCAATAACCATGTCCAACTGGGGAGCAAGATGGCCAAATTTAGAAAGAGCTTTCTGGTGATGTCCTTTAAAATTGTTCAACGGGATATTATAGTTGGGAAATACAGTCCTGGGTACAAACGACATTGTGTTGGGGTGTGATTGTAGGTGACAGGGAAAAAGGAGCTACAAAATGTTAAAGTTCTCTGCAGATATAGATTTTTCACATCATCCTCCAGAAGATCCAAAAAAAAAAAAAAAAATTAAACAAAAAAATTTAACAAAAAAACCATCAGAACAACCTTTTTATTTTTACTAGTAAGAGTCATGCCGTTGGTGATATTCACTGGGTACCCAAGTTCAGGGAAGTCAAAATGGGCAAAATTATTAAAGTCGGAATTAGAAAACAGAATTCAAAAGGCCAAGGAAAACTCCGAGCCAGGTCACAATTATACAGTTGCTTACCATTCAGATGAGACTTTGGGAATAGATCACGATATCTATCACGACTCAAATAAAGAAAAGCTTGCAAGGGGGTCACAAATTTCCACGGTCAAGAGAGACATCTCAAGAAACAATATAGTGATTTTGGACGCATTGTCGTACATCAAGGGATTCAGATATCAGCTATACTGTGAAGCCAAGGGTAACGTCACTCCTCATTGTGTGATTCACGTTATTGCCCCTATTGAAGAATGTATTAAATGGAATGACGAAAAGCTGGAAAACAAGTGGGATCCAGTCTTGATGAAACAGCTCGAAATGAGATACGAAGAACCAAATAGTGATACCAAATGGGATTCGCCATTATTCAGCATCCTTTCCCAAGATCCAAATGAAACACTTCCTATGGACGATATATGGAATGCTTTGGTTTTAAAAAAGGCTGCTCCTCCTAACGCGGCCACTTTGATCAAACCAACGTCGGGTAATTCATTCTTACAGGAATTGGATAAGAAGACCCAGGAAGTTGTATCTCAAATTCTCCAGCAACAGCAAATTACCAGCGGTGACGTAGTGATAGAGAATGGGTTGATGGTATCAATTCCTACAGGAACTATTAGCACAGCTCAGTTACAACGAATTAGAAGATCATACATTAGTCTCAACAGAATGAGATCAATTGAGGTTGACAGAATCATCCCATTATTTGTTGAATACCTTAACAGAAGTCTAAATAATGACGATTAAACTTATTTAATAGACATATACTACCTTTTTCTTTGGTTCTTCCACTTAAACTGTACTTTGCCACTGGCGTCAACTACTTTCTTTTTGTTTCCTTTCTTCATTTTCTCCAAGTTATTTGTCATGATCGATTCCACTTCTCGCAACTCTTGTTCCTTTTTTAAACGTCTCTGCAAAAGTTTGTACTGCTTTAATTTTTTCATATCAAGAGCATTCTTTTCGTCGAGATCCAAGCCGTTCGATTTCAAGAGTCCCGAATTGTCATATAACTGGTTCAAACGAAGTCTGTTTTCTCTGTTATCCACCAATGCCTCATCTGTATTAAAAAACGTTTCTGGTTTGAATGATTCTTGGTCCTCAATGGAGTCCACAAAAACTGTATGTTTCCCCAGACCTGCAAATAACTTTCCTTTCTTTTCCTTTTCTATCTTGTTCATTTCACTCATTCGCATGGTTCGTATGTAGTTCACATCTTGTGTCTTCAATAGTTTCACTTGATCAACTGACAAGACCTCATTTCCCCTATCGGCAATAAAAACACCGGAGTCATCAGTTCTTTTCTTGGTCATGGCATGGTAGTATTCATCTGGATTATGCAACTTAGCCTTCTCTTTTAATGCTTTCAATGCTGCTTGTTTTTTGTGATAATCGGCAGCTCTCAATCTATAGTCTTTCTTCTTTTCCAACAAACCATATCTGGCTCTGCTTTCTATTTGAGATCTCTCCCTGTGTTGCTTCTTCTGCACATTATGAACTAGTTTAGCCATTTTTGGGTATGTGATTGCTGATAGTGATCTAAAGATAAAGTTGCAGATTAGATGGGCATCTCTCACATAGTAATATTTTTTTTTTTTAATATTACCGAGCGGTAGTGTACCAAACCAAAACCGCTGTAAGATTTTCATTCATTGATTTTCATTCAACTTTTTTTTTTTTTTTTTTTTTTTTTAAAGGATATAGTGTTGGCTGATATAGTCTGGTTGCAGTAACGCCTTGGACTTTCAAACATGATTAGCAGGACGAGAGTATTAAAGTGTACACGTGGATATCAGGTAGGTCTTGTGGGAAATCTGAGTGTCAAACTTTCTGTTAGAAGGTTTGTCCAAACACCCACTAATCACCAAGACAAAACTGATGCTCCACTGGACATCACAGTTCCATGGTATTTACGTGAAGAAAACAGTTCACAAGTCCAACAACTCAATCAGGTAGAGCTCCCGGAGTTACCTGAATCGTCGCCTGAATCCTTAACGGAATTTGTTCGTTTAATGGCCGAGGAGTATGGGTTGGTCGATATTCTGATATTCGACTTGGCAGACTTGCCGGAAAATCACCCCAAAAGTATACATCAACAAGGAAGTGAAAAATATCTTGTTTTAGGTACTGGAAAATCTCAAAAACATCTTTACAACGCTGCCTACGAATTGAGACAATTCATCAAGCATAATCATAATTTTTTACCTGTGGTTGAAGGAATGCTTTCAAACTCAATCAGTAAGGTTGCCAGGAGGAGAATGGCCAAGAGGGTGAGTAGAGGACCTCCAGCAACTCATAATACCTATGGTCTTGAGCCCAATACATGGGTGACATGCCAAACAGGTGTTGATGGTATCACTATCCACATGTTGACTGCGGAACGAAGAAGGGAGTTATCTTTGGAGAATCTATACTCTGACGAACCAGAGGATAAAGCTGCTAGAATAATTACCCGTATTGATGATGATAGCATTTTTTCTAGATTCAGAAGAGGATTTCACACCACCACAAGAAACTTCAATGCCAATCAGTTGAAGCTTGTTTATGACGAATTTGTCGAAAATGGAAATACCAAATCCATAGCTAAATTCAAGAAGGAATTCGACGACATTTTTAGTGGGAATTCGATAGAAGAGTACAACAAGAAACTTGATTTTTATAAAGTTCTCAATTTGGTGGATGCCAAACTTGTACCTGAACACGAGGTGGAGAACATTTTTCAAGAGAAGTATTCATCAATATTAATAGCACAACAACCAGGAATTGATTGGCCAGCTGAAATAACAACTGACGTGATCAGGTACATGGAATACCTACTTGATGTCAGAGATCACTACTCACCTACGGAAAAGTTGACCAAATTGTCGCTGTTTGTTTCGGATCTTACAAATTTTACGGGAGACTCAGTACAGTTATTTTCCAACGATAGGTTTAATGCACTTTTGTGGGACCTCACTTGCAGTTCAAACTACAATCAATTGGATTCGGCAGGAATTCGCGAAGTTATCAATACCAAAGGGAAATTCGAACCAGTCATTGGGAAAGTCGACCAAGACCCGATGATCGAAAGAAACGTCAGAGAGTTAATAAGAAGGAACATTCCTAAGGGGTCATTTCCTCTTTGGTTCAGGGAGCAAATGATGCACTCATATGGGAAAACTGGAACCTGGGACAAATTCTGGAAAGAATTTCAAGCACTCATACAATCCATTGGCGATAGCAAAGATCGCGTACATTTTTGGGTTGCAACAGCTATATTTTTATCGAGAATTAACAATAGGGATGCCTTGAGGGTATTTTTCACCAAATACTGGAATAACGATGCAGGGTATTCATTTGTGAAAGACTTTGTGAAAAACAAAGATCAATTTAATTCCGACAATGAGAAAGAAGTCTTTAAAAAAACCATTTTAAATATTCAACAGCTGTATGCTAGCTCACCTTGGATGAAAGAAGCTGCTCAATTTGTGGAAAGCTTGTAAATAGAACCTGTTGCTACCAAGTGCAAATATACGCGTAAGTGCAACGAAAAATTGCGCGTCGACTGTTTTTCTCTTCTCCTAAGAATTTGTCTTTTTACCATATTAGGTATCCACTGCTTTATGTCTTCCTCCACCAACTCGAACACTGTTCAAACAATGGATATAACCGAGATAAAACAAAAGATCAAAGAATGGGAATATGCCTTTCGAGCAAGGAATAACAGACAACCTTCAAAGACGGATATTAAGGAAAATTCCTCCATTTACAAATTGTACTCGTTGTACAGAGCTATCAAACTGGAAAAACAGTCAACAGAAGCTCCAAAGACGGAACCCGTTGTACAGTCCCCCATACGGAAGAATGTGTTTTCACCCAAGGGAGAGTTAGGACCAACACCTCAGGCTAATGGAAGAGTGATGTCGATATTTGATCTTAAAATGACTCCGCCAGAGTCATCCCCTTTGAAGAGAAAATCTGTCAGTTCCACCATTAATATACCTTCACCACTTAAAATGGACAAGACAGAAATGCCTCCGCCTGATTCACCTATTAAAAGAATACTAGTGGAAACTCCAACCAAAAACAGAGTGAGATCATTTGCCACGCCAACTAAACCTCGTGCAATCGATTTTGCAGATACTCCGGGTTATCGTTCACGTAACCTCCACACACCAACTTCTAACAGGAATGTGAACGCAGTTGTCGACTTTCAAGTGTCCCCTTCTCCTTTAAAACCACTACGGGGTATAGGCAAAAGGTTGGCTGATTTGTACGAGAGCGCCATTAAAGAAGCAGCAACCTTAGAATCGCTGGAATTTGACCAGGATGTGCGAGCTGATGAAGGTGAAGAGTCAAATAGTGAAAATGAGGGAGAGGAGGATGAGAATGAAACTAAAACTGGTTTCAAGCGAAAGAGAACTCAAAAACGACTGACTCGCCGAGTCAAAATGGCACCTCGTCCTGTGGACGATAAGTCCACTTTGGATAATGTAAATATTCAAACTGAAATGTCTCATATGGAAGAGAAAGAAAGAAAACACATTGAAGCTTACATAAATTCCGAAGATGATAACGAAGATGAAGAGGACGAGAAAGCATCAGTATTTGAGAGTCCGATAAAGAAGACACGAAAACCGATTGCCGATAACTACCAGAGATTAAAGATCAACGATCCAAGGGCAAAGCGTTTTAAACAAAGAATGAGAAGAAGATAATGGCGGTTCATAGAACTCTAATTAATTAATGTAGCTATTAAATCAGGTGCATCTTCCTTTGGAAATTGAACTCTATTTTTAATGTGAGGTTGATTGTCATCAGCAGATTTTGGAGTCTCCCCTGTAGTGAAATAAACCGGTTTTTCCCATTTGAGCCTATCCTTGTCAT
Source organism: Candida frijolesensis (assembly GCA_030557105.1). Lineage (NCBI taxonomy): Eukaryota > Fungi > Ascomycota > Pichiomycetes > Serinales > Debaryomycetaceae > Candida > Candida frijolesensis. The sequence goes on along the minus strand of JAKTVH010000130.1, from coordinate 6,362 downwards.
AATCCCACACAGAATCATTCGCGTTCGTTGTTTGCTGTTTCTTCTCCTTTATCGATTGCTCTAGTTGTTTCTCTTCTGACGAAGCGTCTTCTTTGTGTGAAACATATTTTTCAACCATTGTTACTTTCCCGTCTTTAATTGACATTTCAACAGTTCGTTCTCCACGAGATTTTCGTTCTTTGTTCAACTGGTCTTCCCTCATCAACCTCTGTTGTTTCTTGAGATTCAACGCTCTTTCTTCAGGTGTTAACCAAAGTGACTGCGATGGCATTTCAAAGTCGGAAGCGTTATCGATAATTCTTGTTCTTTCTGCTCCAGTAGCTTGGTAATCTAGCAAAGTTTCCAACCTCTCTTTTGCTTTTGTCAAATCCGAATCGGACTTTTCAGCTGACTCTGATTCTTCTTTTCCTGAACTATCTGCGTCTTCCTTGTTCTTCTTGATTTCTTTTTCTGCCAACTTGAAAGCTCGATCTTGTGCTTCCCAAAACTTCTCACCGGCATTCATTTTCACCACTATTTTCTTCTTATTTTTGATTTGGGGAGCTACTGTAGCATGCTGCTTTCGAGTTATCAAGTCTTGCTTCTCGTTTTCTAGTAACTTGATCATAGCATCTCGATCTTTTGCAGGTATTATATCTGCCCCACAAAACGAACACGGCTGCATACCTTCCTTAGTACATATAATTTTACCGCAATTCAAACAATTTGGAGCTACTTCGAATAAAGTATGCCTTCTTGCCATACAATCGCATACTCTTCGCGCTTGTGGGTCTTGGGCACTGTCTTCAGTTTCAAGCTCATTGAGAATAGTTTCTATGTCTTGTAAATTGACTAAGTTCTTTTTCTTAGATTGCTTGGCAGTTGGATTGGGTGACAGATTCTTGGATTTAAGTAATTCGGATGTAGTTGTAGACTTGTTTCGGGACATTTGGATATGAATAGATCTGCTGATATGAGTCAAAGTGTTAAGTTTGAGAAAAAAAAAAAATATTAATATTCCCTGCACCAACCTTTCTACATTTACTTCCGACTACTGTCACGTTGCGTATGAAATGCTTTCTTTTCATGACTTGGGTTTGTCGTAATTCACACGACCTAACTCACATATTTATAATAAGTTGAACCAAACGATCATGGACATGATTGATATCTCTTAAGGTTGAATAAAGATAGAAGGTACAATGGTACTTATGAGTGAATTCCAATATCAAACCCCCTATATACTAGAACTATGTGTATTGCCCTTTATTTATCCTTTCTACTCCAATGTAGTTGTATAGCCATTCAGTATATACCATTATTGTTCACATACACCTGAGTTCCTCCAACTATACTGAGAAAAGCACGCAGTTGGTGGAATGCTGCCCAAGAATAATTACAGCACCAAAATCAATTAGAGATATGTTAATGCACATATGATAGTTAGCTTTGTAAGTGAGAATAGTACATAATCAATTGGCCAAAAAGAAAAACTTTTTTGCTCTCAGCTTTTCGCCTCATCTCCATCCACCAGCTACCAGTCTTGTCACGCGTATAGGAACAGCCAGAGTGTATTTCTTCAATTTAGCGAGCAACCTCTAAGGGTCAAAATTTTCCGTTTGCTATAAGCACGTTTATTCAGTTTAATTGCTGCACCAAAAGGACTCTGTGTGTCACCACAACTACCAATCATGTCGGCTGAGGATCCTCAAGAAGAAGCCTTGAAATTAAAATACAAGGAAATAGCTGCGTTGAAGGCGGCCATGCAACAAAAACTAGCATTGCAAAAGAGACAAGCAGCCCATGCAGCACGAGTTGAGAAACGTGTCCAATATGGATCGTACAATGGTTCCAAAAGTAAGGCAAGTACTCACCCACCTCCAAGGAAGTTTGCCAATATGAAATTAGTTATGAATCAGGGTGTAGTGCCACTGGAAGGCACCAGCTCAACAACAGCAAGCGAAGGATATGTGAGTGTTCAATCATCGGGACGTAATTCGTTATACAATGTAAATGTGTACGTCGAAGAGGCGAATAAGTTAAAGCAAAAGATCAAGCTCAAGAGGCAGCAAAAGCAGGTCGAAAAGATCAAAGCAAGCATAGCATCAAAGAGGACACGATACAGTCACTGCGATCGTATCAAAATTAATGGGGATAAGTATGCCGTGGCAAAGGGAGGAACGAGACTCTTTCCAGTTACAATGTTTCAGCTTACTAACCCAGACACCTGTGTCTGGAATGAAATGGAATATAGGAGGAAACCGACCACCGGTGTATTCAAAGCCGTAAACAAATCAGGAAGAAATAAGCACGTATCAAACCCACAATAGCACTGCCATGACATTGGACTTTTTTTTTGTTTTTTTTTTACTAACGATGATTCTAGGTATCCCAAAGAAGGATGCAAATACTTTCAAAGCACTGGCCATTGTCACAATGGTTCCAAGTGTAAATACGACCATAAAAAGGAGAACATTATGATATGCCGGCTGTTTTTGGCAGACAAGTGTTATGGACGGAATTGTTTACTTTCGCACAAACCAAATGACTGCAATACTCCAGTTTGCCGCTACTACTTAGATAAAACCTGCACCAATCCAAACTGCAAATACCGTCACTTCAAGCCAGACCATTATGATGACCCAGATTACGAGATTGCAACTTGTCGTCCCTTTGCTATAGGAGGGTATTGTGCAAGAGGGAAGAAGTGTCCGTTCTTGCATTTGCCCAATTGCCCAGATTTTGAAGAAGATCACTGCCGCTTTGGTAACAGGTGTGCCTTGGCACATCCATTCACCTTGAAAACGCAAGATCAGATTACCTCACGGTCAAACAAATACATCAGAGACGAGACTGTGGTCACAGAAGAAACCGCCCCCACTCCGCAGAAGAAGGTAATCAGTAGCTATACCGTCGAACCGAAAAGTCTATTTGTGCTTGATCTGACAGGCAACTACCAGTACTATATTGATAACGAAGGCAATACAAACTCACATGCACTGAAAGAGTTTTTGATAGAGTTGTCTGATTCCGATGAAGAGGATGATGATGTTGATGAAGAAGAAGAAGAAGGCGAGGATGATTTAGGGCTTAATGACGACTATGTAGGTGTGTAATGTTGTGTAAAAGCTAGGAATATAAAACTATAAATTCAACCAAATTTGTTGTCAACTGTGGACCAGCGTAGGTTTGCATTGTTTGAGTATCGAGAATATTGTGGAGGGGTCAAAAGTGTGGCTCACATTCTCGGTATATATATATATATATATAAGGATCTCCACAAACCCCCAATTGCAATAACTTACTGTGGTTTTTTCTATACTTGTCTAGTGTAATACAACCATGGTAAAGGCAGCTGTTATATCCGGCTCATTTGAGCCAAATCAATTGTGTCTCGTCAAAGATATCCCCAAACCACCTGTCAAGGAAGACGAGATCTTGATCAAGTCGGTCGCGTTCGCAGTCAACCCCACCGATTGGAAACATATTGTGTACGAATTGGGCAAACCGGGAGACGTGGTTGGTTGTGACGTCAGTGGAATCGTCGAGGAAGTGGGACTGAAAGTGACTGGTTTTGATAAGGGGGACACAGTGAGTACGTTCATCACTGGCAATAGGTCGCCTGTTACCGGTGCGTTTTCGGAATATGTGGCTGTGAACCCTGCAACTTCCATCAAGTACACTAGAGATTTGAACAACCCACCTAATTTGAAGTCTTCTACAATTCAATCCTTTGAAGGCGCTGCTAGTGTTAATTTGGGCTTGGTCACCGTGGGTCTCTCGTTTTCTCACTACTTGAGACTCGAACAACCGAAAAAGGAAGGAGATATTATCTTGATTTGGGGTGGTGCTACTGCTACTGGTATCTTGGCGATTCAAATAGCCAAACTGGTCTATCGCTTGACAGTAGTCACCACTGCTTCTCCAAAGAACCATGGATATTTGCAGGAATTGGGTGCAGATTATGTCTTTGATTACAACGACCCTGATGTGGTTGAAAAAATTCGGAATGTGGGTGCGATTAAGTTTGCACTTGACATAATTTCAACTCCGGAAACGTTTCAGAAAACCTACGAAGCAACAGAAAATTCACCGGAAGTGTACTTGGATTCGTTGTCTGGATTGGATTACAGATCCATTACTGTGGATCCAAATAGGAAAGACGATGTACACTGGGGTAACACCATTGCGTGCTTGGCTTCGTTGAAAACAAAAGACGTGTTTAATCAACACTATGTTCAAACCCCCGAGTTGATAGAAGACTTTGGCAAGTGGTGGCAAGAAGTGGTGCCAAAAGTGATTGACACTATCAAGCATGCCAATTTAAAGATATTGGACAACGGCTTGGAATCGGTTAACCAAGCGTTGGAATTGTCTCGTAACCATGAACTCTCTGCTGAAAAGGTTATTTTTAAAGCGTAAAGGAGGATGTGCAGCGTGGAAAAATTGAATACGTAGATACAGAACCATAATCTGCCTATCGTAGGGTTATAACTGAAGCATTTTGGTGGAAAAGATGATAGTAGTTCTGTCGTGGATAACAATCTAGAAAGTCACCAAGTAAGTGTCATTTCTTTTTAGTTTTTTTTGTCATTTGAATAGTGACACTCAGTTGATAAGATAAAACGTAAGTCGAATATACGCATGTGCCAGTAAGAAAATTGTGTGGATGTGTAGTTGGTAGTAGACCTGGTAGTATCCGGTAGTAGCTGGTAGTAACTGGTGATCTGTCGTTATCATAAAAGTACAATACAAAAGCGTGTGGTAAATTCGCGAGAGACAACCCACATTGCGCGTAATAGAGAAAAAGAAGAAAAGAATACTAACTGGTATGTTGCAAAAGTGGATTCTCCGTTTTTTCTTCTTCTAAAATACACACACTCACAACTCACACACACACACACACACGCAAGAAAGTATTTAAACTATCAACAATACCCGCCATCGTCGTATCGTGAGATTACTGGCATATTCATCTCCATCCATCCAATAATAGCAGGAATACTTCATACTCGAGCTCAATTGAGTCGGAAATTTCACGTTTCTCCCTTAAATGATGTCAAAGCATAGTTCGTTCCCGCTAGATTGTGACTCCCCACCAAAAAATCTTACCGTTCATTCTTATCAAAGAAAGTATCAAACAATAAATAGTTTAGGCAATGGTAGTTTTGGGACAGTTGAATTGGCGAAATTCAAATTCCAGAAATTTGATTTATTGAATCTGCATGAGGATAAAACTGGCACCTTGTTGTACCCATTAGATGATTCAAAACGCAACTTGTCCAACCTTGTTGCCATTAAAACCATGAAGAAAAAGTTACCTCTTTTGCTGGAATACGCCAATGTCAAAGAGGTTAAATTCATTTTGTCGATTCCTTCGCATCCTTGTTTAGTGCAGATTTATGAAATGTTCATTGACGACGCCCAATACCAATTGCATATATCCATGGAAGCATTGAATCAAAATTTGTACCAATTGATCAGAAGCAGAAGAAACATCAAGTTCTCCCCAGTAACTTTGAAAAGCATATTGAGCCAATTACTTTGTGCCATTAGACACATACACAAGTGGAACTATTTTCATCGTGATGTCAAGCCAGAAAACATCTTGGTAATCCCCACGTTGCACTTCTATGGGTCCAAGGCAGCCGTGCCTCCATATCGCAAGAATGATAATTTTATTGTCAAATTGGGAGACTATGGTTTGGCTAGACACATTTCAAACACAAAACCATACACCGCATATGTTTCAACGAGATGGTATCGTTCTCCGGAAATATTGCTTAGACAAAAATGGTACTCCCGTCCTATTGATATTTGGGCATTCGGATCTGTTGCTGTTGAGATTGCTAATTTTGTTCCATTATTTCCTGGATCCAACGAGTTTGACCAGATTTGGAAAATTTTGAGAATTCTTGGATCACCATACGTCCCAGATCCAAGTACCATAAATGCCAACTATGTTGTTCCCTTAGGCGGATACTGGAATGATGCAGTATATTTAGCTAACAGACTAGGTTTGAAGTTACCTGCTGAACCGGGTATGAATATCGAGGATGTGGTTCAGCACCCAGATGCCAATGCATTGCAAGATGTAATCCAAGGTTGTTTGAAATGGGACCCTCTAGCTAGAGCAGATGCAAATGAACTTGCCACAATGCCCTATTTCAAGGAAACTATTGCAATGATGGATGGTCATTTTGAAAGTGTGCCTTTGTCTGTAAATGCTACTTTGAATAAATTGGCAGGCATTCCTAACTCACCATCTAGAAAGCTTGTGGTGCCTTCTAAACCACAAAGAAATGTTTCTACATTTGATGAATTTCCAATATACCAAGATTTGGATGATGGGTATGAGAATTATTTTGACGACTATATGGGTG
>JAKTVH010000129.1:10398-25184 GCA_030557105.1 Candida frijolesensis | reverse complement strand
CCTATTTGCAAAAAGTCACGGATGGAGATGTCCAAGCCAATACTGCGATTTCCCATACCGAGAGTAAGCCGGTGTTGCATGAGTTCCAAATTGGTGATGGTACACACACTTCTTGGTCAATTGAAAACGAGAATGTTCTTAGTTACGGAAAAGATTTGTTTTACTGTGAAACCGAAGATGATTCATTCAAAGTTAGTACTGCTAAAGAAGAGGGTTGTGTCGAGCTTGAAAATTTAGTCATTGTTAAAGAGACAGACGATCCAGGACCAGTTCCTGATTATCAATTCACAGTCCAGGCAAGAATTGGAGAGCAAGACTATTCCTTCAAGGTCAACGACGAGGGAGAACTTGAATTACAAGTTGGTGAAGGTGATTTATTCCAGTTAACTGATACTGACAGTTATTTGCAATTAGTTTCTAATTCAGATTATGCGATTTCCCATAGCGACATTAATCCCGTGTTGCATGAGTTCCAAATTGGTGATGGTACACACACTTCTTGGTCAATTGAAGGCGAGAATGTTCTTAGTTACGGAAAAGATTTGTTTTACTGTGAAACCGAAGATGATTCATTCAAAGTTAGTACTGCTAAAGAAGACGGTTGTGTCGAGCTTGAAAATTTAGTCATTGTTAAAGAGACAGACGATCCAGGACCAGTTCCTGATTATCAATTCACAGTCCAGGCAAGAATTGGAGAGCAAGACTATTCCTTCAAGGTCAACGACGAGGGAGAACTTGAATTACAAGTTGGTGAAGGTGATTCATTCCAGTTAACTGATACTGGATCCTATTTGCAAAAAGTCACAGATGGAGATGTCCAAGCCAATACTGCGATTTCCCATACCGAGAGTAAGCCGGTGTTGCATGAGTTCCAAATTGGTGATGGTACACACACTTCTTGGTCAATTGAAAACGAGAATGTTCTTAGTTACGGAAAAGATTTGTTTTACTGTGAAACCGAAGATGATTCATTCAAAGTTAGTACTGCTAAAGAAGAGGGTTGTGTCGAGCTTGAAAATTTAGTCATTGTTAAAGAGACAGACGATCCAGTAGACCCAGAACCAATTCCTAAGGATCAATTCACAGTTAAGACGTTGATTGATGATCTTTATTATTACTTCAAAGTTGCGCAAGGTGAAAACCTCAAATTAGAACTCGGTGAAGGTGAATTATTTAAATTAACAGATCCTGCTTCTTATTTGGAACCAGCTTCACAACCAGGTTTTGCAGTTTCGCATAAAGGAGATGATCCTTTATTGCAGAGTTTTGAAATTAGTGAAAACAAACAAGACCCCCAACACACCACTTGGTCAATTAGTGAGGGTGTTCTAATTTATGAGTTAGAGTTGCATTACTGTGGTATCGAAGCTCCATTCGAAGTTACTACTGATCCGAACAGCTACGACGGTGGTTGTAAACCACTTGGTGAATTGTTGGTAACCTTCTCAGGGTCAACAGACCCAGAAGAACCATCTGGATCCGAAAAACCAGATGAAACATCTGAAACCACAGAACCTGGAGAACAATCTGAAACCGATGAACCAACCGATGAACCAACTGAAGATACAACTGAATTACCTACCGATGAACCAACTGAAGAACCAACTGAACTACCTACCGAGAAACCAACAGAAGAATCAAGTTTATCTACTACAATCATTACTAAAACTGACACTAATACTGGTGCTGTGGGCCCAATCTTTACCACCATTACTGAAACCGAATGTGATAGTGCAAGCAGCTGTTCTGAAATTACCAGAACCCTAGTAGTGACTGAAACGACTGTTACTGAAGAGACTGTGGTTACTATTACACAATGTGAAGAAACTGTTTGTGAAACCCTTGAAACGTCATATACCACCGTTTATGTCACATACTGCCCTGTCATTTCCACTACAGAGGTAGAAACTATTTTGGAAGATGTAACAATAACTATTACTACCTGTTATGAAGAAAGTGTTTGTGAAGAATACACCACCGTTATCGATGATATCGAGCTCACTACTACTTTGACTAGCTACATCGTCACTACATTGTATGTTAGTGGCGAAGAAGTAATCACTACAATTCCAGTATCTGAACCAGATGCCGAAAATGAAGACGTCATTCCAGAAGTTCCAGCAGATATTGTGAATTCAGGTAATTCAATTGGATCATCTTCCATTGCTGCTCTTGTTAGTGCATTAATTTTCTTATTCCCAATGATTATGTGATTGAGTCCATACTCTACTTGATTGGTTTGCTTTATTCCATTCCATGACCTTTTCTGATATTCTACTTTATTAAATTTTTATTGTATTATATGCTATCCATATAGTGTATTTTGTTTTCTGTCGTATGGTTTATGAATGCTTGATACAAGTCATTATTTTCCTTGATTGTTTCGGTCTATTTTCTCCTTTTAGGGATCATTGTGTTTCAATACTTAGGAGGAAATCCCCTTTATGCTTTCGTTGATGGTGTGTGTTTGTTTTATTCTGTATTATGTGTATTATTTGTATTTTTAATACACTTTTTAGTTAGGTTTTTTTGATGCATCCATTTTGGCATTTCATAATTGAGAGCAACAAGTACTCGATTAATTTCAATATGGAGTTTGGAACCTATTGAATGTAGATAAACTGTTCCATTTTTTTCACTGTGCTTATTTTACAAGCAAATTCGTCCAGGATCAACTATACCCACAAACTTATGATTCCTTGAGAAGTTGAATTCTTTAGGTACTTACCGAGACAAGGCTATCAAATATCGAATAGTATCTTAATAGTAGAGAGATATGATAGCGACATTTAGAATATTCCAGGTTCTTCTTTTCATTTCCGTGACAAATATCAGTAAGAGAAGATAAGAGGTGCCAAATTTCTTATCCTCCTGTAACATCGAGAACAATAATGCCGATTTAATTCTGGGCAATAATCGTTGCAAATAAAGTTTAATGAAGTTTACTGCTACATCGACACCTGCGGAAATGCAAATATTATCCGTGAACATCTACCAAATGATTTGTAGTTGTTTGAGGTCATTTTGTCGAAATAGGAAACAACCATGTTGGTCATGCATGGAGGTAATTTCCCGTGTGACGATTATTGGTGTGAGAAAAAGCGGCATTGTGGAAAAAAAAATAAAAAAAAAAAAACAAAACGGCACCTCGAATGAAGCAACATGAAAAACCAATAAATTGGATTGGTTATGTGGCCAGTGGCGGCGGGGCAGTCAAGAGTCTTGGCGGTAGAGGGAGGCAGGGAAAGAGAGAGAGAGAGAGAGAGAGAAAGACTGTGGCCTAGGAAAAAAACGAGGCACATAATTAGATAAGAGGGGAAGAAGGAGATCGACCAAAAAAAAACAAAAATAAGTTTTGTGACAGGGCACTAGGGCGATATGATGATACGGCGATAGGGCGATCGGGCCGGCGTGTCTATGGGTAGTCACAAAAAAAAAAGGTTCCTAGCGATAAAATTCTACAGAAGTAAATGTCGCACAGTTGGAATTTCATGGTACGTGCTGGACGTGCTAGAACTGGCAAGGAGGACAAGAGCAGAGACAAAGAAGACAATAAAAGGATAACATCAATAAGCAACCCACGTCAGGTTCAGGTTCATAAAGGAACGAAATTGTGACACCCTTGTGTTTGGCATTACGTATACAAAAAAATTTGGAATTGAAACTTGCTTCCTGTAAAATGCGACACAGAGAGTGCGACAAAGACAAAGACAAAAAAGAAAAATTTGTTGAAGCCAGGAATTTAATTAACATCTTCTCTGCAGAAAACGAACTACCACAAGAGCAACGTCCACCACCTCCATCCTCATCACCATATATACACGAACCAACAGCATAAACGATAGCCTCACATCGTCTCCTCTATCTTCAAGACAACAGGTAACACATTTTCCTATACCCCAACATCAGTTGGCCCTTTTTTTTTTTTTTTTTACCACATTATTATTTTCCTGATTATTTTACCAGAGCCATCAATTTCTCCCCTTATTATCAGCAATAACTAACAACCATCTCGACCACAGGAACAAAATCAAACTATTTCAACTACCATTGTTTTTACATTTTCATTATTGTCATTAGTCAATCCCCTTCGGTACACTTCGATTTCGTAGTTCTTTTTCGCAAATGTCACAAGATAGCCAGAACCAGATCATAAATACAGGACTCCTAGAGAACGTCCTGCCCACGATACATAGTCTATTGTCAACCACAACCCATATTCTAATATCAACTACAACATCTCTGCTATCACTACCATCCAACACTATTAACATACCTTCTACGACAATACCCCTAACGACACTATCGCATGCGACCAATTTCCTTGAAATTTCTTCGACAACCTCTTTCATCAAAAAGATGTTGACTAGCTCGGGGATAATTACACTTGTCAAACGTGTTGAAAAAGCGGTGCTTGACCCTGCCATAAATCAGCTACTCAAATTTACCAACCAACAGGCATTTGTTCAAAGAGTAGTGGCCATTTCTTCATCGTCTGGTTCAATAGCAGCTGTACTAATAGCCATGTACTTTCTATTCAGTATCGATCCCAGGCGAGTTGTTTTCCGTCATCAGTTGATATTCTTTTTACTATTTTTTGATTTGCTAAAAGCTTGCATTTTGTTGTTGTATCCAACTAGGGTTTTGGCACATTCATCTGCATATTACAATCATAATTTCTGTCAAATTGTCGGATTCTTTACGGCAACCGCAATAGAAGGCGCTGATATCGCCATTTTTGCCTTTGCTATTCATACGTTTTTATTGATTTTCAAACCGTCATTGAATTCAAAAGTGAAAAATTCGAATCGTGTTGAAGGCGGTCTATATAAATTCAGATTTTACGTCTACTCATTGTCATTTTTTGTCCCCTTAATCATAGCGAGTCTAGCGTTTATAAATAATCCCGGCTATGAGTCTTTAACTTGCTGGTGCTATTTGCCCATGCGCCCTGTTTGGACCAGGTTGGTATTGAGTTGGGTGCCGAGATATTGTATCGTCGTGGCCATTTTTGTCATCTATGGCTTAATTTACATTCATGTGATCAGTGAATTCAAGACGTTGGGTGGTGTATTCAGCAGCGTCGGGTCCAGTCACAATCACCAACTTCCGCTCCAGCAACTTCATGAGCCACAAAATCCCACGTTTTTCTCATCACTAAGTTATTTCTTTCGGTCAATGAAAACTAGTTTATTCCCGGATATGAATGTGAGTCAAAATGACTTACGTGCAGTAGGACTGAGAGCTAGTCAAAATTCAAACGGACAACACAGGCAGGATCACCAGCAAAGGAAAAACATTGATTCCGATCGAAGTACAGATGACGATGACGATGACGATGATTCTGAAGAGTTGGCCGAAGCCTTGGAACCTCAATCTGTGGATTACCAGGATGTCGAAAACCAAAAAGAGCAAGGAAATTTTTACAATAATGAAGAAATCCAGCAAGCAAATTTGGAAAGTTTCAGAAGACGTCAGAAGATTATCCAGAAGCAAATGAAATCCATTTTCATCTATCCATTTGCATATTGTTTTGTTTGGTTGTTCCCATTCATATTGCAAGCCACCCAATTCAATTACGAGCTTAAGCATCACCCAGTGTATTGGTTGAATGTCTTGGGTGCTTTTATGCAACCGTTCAATGGATTCGTTGATGCAATGGTCTTTTTTTACCGTGAGAGACCATGGAAGAATACCACTATGAGAACATTCGAAAAGGAACATCGCCAAAGAGTGGACACTATTATCATGAACAATTTGCAGCGCAAATACAGCGAGGGAGGGGAATCCAGTACCAGCATGGCAGCAACCAGCGCCAGGATAGCTAAAAACTCCTTGAGTGCTAGTTCTGGACTAGTCGATATCGAACAGTATTCTCGCTGGAGACGGTTTTTGAACGACTGGAATTTCCCATTCTACCAGCTTCCGACTCGTAAGAATATTGCCAAGTTTCAGGAAAAGTATATCGCCAAGAAGTTGAACACATCGTCACGAGTATTAGAGGAAGCTGCAAATAAACAACTCGAAGTGTCTATCCCCATGAACCTAACTGAGAAATATCGAACGTCTTCAGGTGACGAAAACAATCCTTTTGGAAACAGTGCAGGCACGAATTACAATATCGAAGGATTAGAAGGCAGGCACGATTTCTCGGATATTTTAAGCGAGACTAGTGGCGTTGCCCCACTAGAAACGAAGGATGTTCCTGGGTTCAAGCCAAATTTCGGCAAGTTTGGATTTAGCAGAAGGTCATCCACAACGGTCGGTGGAAGTCGAAAGAGCAGTATGGTCCTTGGGTTGAATAAAAATAGATCATCCATTGTCGAATCCCCAGACCCGGTTGCTTTAAAGTCATCGTCGGCAAGAAGAAGCTCAAGCCTTGCTGCAGGCACTAGCTCAACATTCAGCAGTCCACATGGACTAGTGCATTCGCCTGAATCGAGTACATTTTCACCCAGTGGCGACAAAGATGATCATTCTCCAATTGATGTTAGCATTGTTGAAGACGAAGATATTGAGTTGGATTTTTTGGAATTCTTAAACAAGGGTCCACCGAAAACGAACAAACAAACAAAACAGAATAAAAATATATAACAAAAAGAACTAACCAGATTGACTTTTACTATTGCATTGCGTTTGCTGATTCATAGTTTCTATCGTTTTATGTGCAAACAACAAAAAAAGAGAGGCAATATGCGGCATGAAAGACACGGTTACATATTTCTATAGTTATTTCATTGATTAACTTATTAATTACTTACTTACTTATTAATTTATTTATTAACTTATGAACCATGTTGCGTTGATTTATGTATTTCCTGGAACGGTTATCATTAATTATCTATGCTACTTTCTTTGTAATGCTGGAGAAGGCGATGCCTGGAGAAGTGTGGCGGTAGAAGTGGATTGTCATCTACTACACCCGTCGTGCCGGGGGAATCCCTGGCGACAAGTATGGGTTTCCTGCGCAACCAGTGCTACTAACTGGTCACGAGTTTGGCGCAGGCTGTTGTTAACTCCTTCCTTTTCCCTCCTTCTTTGTTTCCACTCACGCACTGATTTGTTATCTTCCCCCCACATTAACAAACGAACAAATACAACCACTGATAGAAATAATATACCATACTGGTCCCCCCCCAACGTCATCACTAGAACTGTTTTTAATTTTTTTTTCTTTTTTACTTCCCGTATCTTTTTAACGTGCCAACAAAGATGGATGGCTTTGTTGACCTTCCAGATGAACTAGTTTATCTTATATTGGATTACATACCGAACGATACTTTGCTCGGCTTGGTGAGGATCCCCACACTTCACAGATCCATCATCAATTATCTCTACCCCATATGTGTAATCACTGACCAAAAGAAGAGCCATTTCAAAAACGCTAAAAATGCCAAAGTATTTAAGAAGCTAGAGGAATTTGTCAAGTTCCACAATGTATGTGGCTATTTCCCTAAGAAGTTGATCATTTATGACTGCAAGATAACAGATGAGTACTTGCTAAACGACTTATCGCATTGCCCCCCGATTGAATTATACGGAACACAGAATTGGAGTTTGTTAAACAATAAAAATGTATTTAGGTTGGTGGTTTCAGAACCCTGTCAAATGATCAAAATCCCAAGACATGTGAAGGAGTTGAAGATATCCCAGACTTTATTGACCTTGGTTACTACGGATGTATACAAATTGGAGATTGAAAAGTTTGATTTGAGTTTGTTGAAAGATATTCACCTGGAATTATGCGATTTGACCGTGTTTGAGTTTATCCCGAATCCAAACATAAAGTTCCCCGTCAACTTGACAAGATTAACCATGGTCGAAGGTCTGCTAAGTGTGCCAAAGATTGACGTCCTGAATTTACCCTTGCGCTTGTTTAAATATAAAGGGAACTTGAATATCAATAGGCTTGGATCGTTTGTGGATTTGATAGTTCCTGAGACTATCGATACATTATCGTTAAATTGTGTGAATCTAACGGATTTGAAAGGTGTACATGAACTAAAGAATTTATCGACATTGGAAATTATCGATTGCCCCAAACTAATGTCTTTCTTCAGAAGCAAGTTCCCACGCAATTTGAAAACGATGATATATAAATTTGAATCCATTATACCAAATTTGACATATTTTCAAAACCAGCTTGTTAACAATTTCGATGAATCTAATCTTATCATGGAATCCAATGGTTCAATGTTCTTGAAAATAGATGAGAGTTTTCTACTACCTCCGAACTTGAAAGTATTTATTCTTGATAATATACCCTACGTTAAAGTGGTTAGGTTGGTAAATTTGCCAAACTTGAATGAATTGGTCATCAAAAGGATCCCGGGATTTGTTAACAATCGAATTCAGAGTGAATTTCCTGATAGTTTATATCGACTAACTTTAAATAACGTAATGCTTGAATCGATAGAAGGAGTTAGGTTTCCTTATAAATTGACGTATTTAGATTTGGCAAGAAACCAATTGTCAGAAATCCATCGTCGTACAAATTTACAAAGCTTGAAATATTTGCAAGAGTTGAATTTACTGAGGAATAAATTTGATAAATTTGATTTGCAAAATAAGATCCCTAGTTGTTTAAAAACACTAAGCTTGCAAAGCAATTTAGTAGATGAATTCGAATTGGAACAAGAAATTGAGCTATGGAAGTTGAATGTGATGATTATTAGAGATATTAGATACAATAGTGAAGTGAAATTCCCCAAAAAGCTACGCCATTTGCAAATGTCAATCCAAGTTAACAACTTATCTGACAACTTCCATTTACCTCTGACATTACAAACATTGCTGGTACACCATCCTTATTATGGGAAAATTCTCACCACCGGCCAATTTTTCAACAAGGTTCAATATTTAGAACTCACGGAATTAACGTTATTGAATGTTATTTTTGCCAAAGATTGTCATATTAAGATTCCCAAAAGTGTTGAAAAGCTTACAATTTCCGGGAATTTCAACCAGAATATCATCAACAATTTAAACATTTCCCATTGCAATAACCTCACATATTGCAACTTAACTGGTGGTCTGGTTAAGCATTTTAACTTGCATGCGTTACCAAGTTCTTCGTTATTCCATTTGGGATTGAAAAATATGAAGTTGAAATATGTATCAGGGGATTTCAATAACTTCAAAGAGTTGAAAATTCTTAATCTTGAACAAAATCAAATCATTTCCATTCTCAATTTACCTAGTTCTATAAATACTTTGATTTTAAACAAGAATGAATTAAATGATTTATCAAATTTGAATTATTTGGAAAATTGCCGATATTTGAGTAAGGTTTATTTGGAGATGAATCCCAATTTAGATTCAAGAGTAATTTTCAAAATTGCTAAATTGCTTATGAAAATACTGGAAAATTTCGTTGGTATATATCTTTCGCTGAACTTGATCTTTAGTTCCAACGTTTTTTTAGAGAATTATGATGTTTACGGTAAGATAATAGTTAATACTGATTTTATAGGACCATGACAATACATACAATGGAGATTTTTCAATCAACAAAAGGTGGAGAACTTCTTGCATTTCGTGGTCTGCTTGGAACAGCAATTAATCAGCCTTTCGGTAGCCGAGGTGAATTGTATCTTGAGCCTTCCTCACCCATACTCTGATATCCCAATCCAAGTGTATAGCTTTTTCACAAATAGTGCAAAATCTTCACAATAAGCCTTGTATTGGGGTCACATTGAAGCCATTGAATCAGACGTTCATTCTAGAGAACAAATGGTAGATTTATCTCACTCAAAACGTCTATTTTGACCCTATTTGTATATGTGACCAAAATAAAAATTTTGACAGAGTTTCCCCTGCGTGGACTCAATTAAAAAAATTTTTATCCCGATATCAAAAAAAATTTTGACAGGGGTTCCCCTGCGTAGACTCAAATGCCCAATTTTTTGGGACTTTTGGAGGGTAGTCAGCCCTCCGGCCTTGCTCCAGTTGCTTGTCGTCCTCATTATCAGCTTCAATAATCCCTTGGACGGCTCCTTAGATGGACAAAGAAAGGAAAGAAGTGGTGACTAGGCACTTTTCCTACTGTAGGGAAGCTATGTTAGTATCGGAACTGAACATGTGTAATCTATGTTGGTAAAATACTCATCTGAAAGGTAGTCGTGATTTAGATACACCAGTTATTGATTAAACCATAGCTATATGGAATGGATGGATGGATTAGATTGAAGGGATTAAGCCATTTCCAGTATGAATTCTATTGAATGGATCTAATAGTTACCATCTTGGCGCTCAGTTTATTAATAGGATAAGACTTCGGCAATAGGATCTTGTATTAAGGGAAGAAATAACTTATCATATTCTGCATGTATATATGATGGATTGGTATGGTTTTGGGTTTGTAGTTATTGAAAAACACAAGAAAGAAGAAGGGAAAGGTGTTGTAAAAAAGTAAATTTTTTTTTGGAGGGATTTTGTTGCGGTTTTTGCAACAGAGTTTTATATGTGCAGTTTTTTTTTTGTATGTCTTCTTTTTAAAGTCATTTCTTATAGCATTTTTATTTGTTTTTGATAAGTATGTGCATCAATTCTCATACTGTAACGTCATGATGGTGTACTACCACTTACGATAACAGAGCACACTGCTATTGATGATATTGGATCCTTATACACTATTGTTCAGTTATTTGGCACGCCCTCTAGTTTGGTAGATTTCTGTCCAAAAGGGTTGGCATCACGTGATTAAAAACGCTACCATTCGAGGATTGCTATTACCGTGCACCTCATGCGTTTTATTTTCTTTTTTTTTTTTTCTTGTAACATTTTGTAGATCCTTAAAAAAAAGCCATTGATGATTTGCAAAGATCAGTTTTAAACATTCCATAAGTGCACCAACAAGGATTTTTTTGTTCATATTCATGGGTCTCCTACTAAAAAGGTTTCAATTTAGAATTCGTACAGTTTTGACTTTATAAGTACGTCTGAATTCTTTGTACATTCTTTCATACTCTACTTTTTTTTTTGTTGTCTTTTTACAACCATTTACCCACAACCAACATAACCTACGATGGCACTTCCGGCATTGACACCAGAGCCAGATGACATTACGAATCCATTTGGGTCACCAGAAAGAAACCCGTTTGAATCACCCAACCAGAATCCTTTTACATTGCGCCTGAAAAACGACGAATGGTCACCTACGTCATCACGATACCCTGATAATGCAACAACCAACTACTCTCCAGAAACTTCACATTCAAGATACACCCAGACGCCCAACACTCTCAGACCACTGACTCCACAACCACCACAACTGGGTGAAAAACCACAGAAGGAGTACGTTGAAGCTGATGCCGGTGATGGTACAAAAGCTCACGAACAATATCTAACGGGAGTTCCGTTGTTTCTTACCATCGCCTCATGTATAGTTTCATTGTTTCTCGTTGCCTTGGATCAAACTGTGGTGTCCACGATTTTGACCATAGTAGGGGACAAGTTCAAAGCTTTTGAAAAAATTGGTTGGTTGACCTCAGGATTCATGTTGCCCATGGCATGTTTGGTACCGTCTTACGGGAACATAAGTATTGCCTTTGGGAGGAAATGGACGTTAGTCGCCGGTATCATCATCTTTGAAATTGGATCTTTGGTTTCTGGCGTGAGCAATTCTATGAGTTTGTTAATTGGGGGTAGAGTCATTCAAGGTATTGGAGGTGGAGCTATTCAAGCTATCGTGATGGTCATCTTGACGGAAGTTGTTCCCATGAGTAAACGGTCTTTGGTATTTGCTTCTATTTCAGTGGTTTATTCCACGTCAAGTGTGTTGGGTCCAATCATTGGTGGGGGTTTAGAGAAGATCAGTTGGAGATGGTGTTTTTATATAAATTTACCCATTGGTGGGGTTGCATTGGCGGTGTTGATGTTTGGGTTTAATCCACCTAAAACCAAAGGGAATGTTAAGGAAAAGTTATCTCAGATTGATTTTATTGGGTTTGTATTATTGACAGCCGGTTTGGTGCTGTTATTATTGGCGTTGACTTTTGGAGGAGTGAACTATCCTTGGAGTTCAGGTTCAATAACTGCATTGTTCACCGTTGGTGCAGTGTTATTGCTTTTGTTTATAATTTGGAATTTTAGGTATTCACAACACCCCATTATCTTGTCTGCATTTTTGAAAAATTGGAGAGTATTAATGGCGTGTTTAGCGGGAATGTTTAATTTTGCTTTTTTCATCAGTAACTTGACGTATCTAGCAGTTTATTTCCAAGTGATTTTCAACCATGGCAGTTTACAATCAGGTATAGACTTATTACCATTAGTTATATCTGTCACTTTGGCATCGTTAGCAAACAGTTTCTTCATTGATTTTACCAAGAATGTCAAAATCACCATGATTGTATCGGGTGTGTTGTCTCCTTTAGGTACAGGATTGATTTTGTTGTTCAGTAGGGATAAAGCCGTTGGTATTCATATTGGCATCCTCATAGTCAGTGGTATTTCCATTGGTTTACAATTTCAAAGTTCATTATTATCAGCTCAATTGGCAGTGCCGAAAGATATACCAGGCGCTACAATATTGGTAACGGTTTTCCTGGATTTTTTAAAGAACATAGCTTCGACCATTGCCGTTACCTTATCCCAATTATTGTATCAAACAACAGGTCAAAATTATATTAACCAATTGTTGAAATCTTTACCTCAAGACTCTGAAGAGTATACGGATTTAAAGAACTACACGGCATCTGCATTGATTTCCAATCCAGAATTGGTTCAAAAATTACCTACGAACGCAAAAAATTTAGTCTTGGATCAGTTTATGAAAGCGTTAAAAAATGTGTTTTATTTGGGTTTGGCATTAGGGATTTTATGCTTCATTACTTCGATTTTTACAACCAATCAGAAAATACCTAAACCAAGTGATATCAAAAGAAAAGATGATAGTGATCAGCCAACAGAGGAGGACAAATGAAAGGTCTTAGGTTGCAAAAAGTTAACGAAATAAAAAACTTGCGATAAATATTAATGAAAAAAAAAAAAAAAATTCTATAGATACATTATTACATGCATATTATTACAATGGAGGATATTTTTGCTTTCTTCAGTTGATACGCTTATTGAATTCTGTCATATATCTCTTGAGATTATTTCTTAGATTAGCCAACTTGAGTTCCAATTCTGTAGTTTCTTTCGCGAATTTATCTTCCGATTCAGTATTCTCCTGTTGTACTTTCAATATCTGGTCCATAATTCTCTTGTGGTCATCATTATGTTTTTCTTTCTCAGTTAAAATATGTTCGTATTCCCGTTTAACTTCATCCAATCGTAATTTTATCGTGGATTCCTTTTTCTCTGCCTGATTAATCAAATCCAGATGCTTTTTATTCAGTTTATTTAATTGATTCTGCACGATTAAAATCTGACCTGCTAATTCCACCTGTTTTCTATTCAATTCATCCAACGTGTCTTGGTTATCTTTTAATATCTTCAATTCAATTTGTTCCTTCTCGATATTTTTAAGCACGTCTTCTGCAAGTTTTAACACATCTTTCAAAGAGATTTCGTTTACTTGGATAGAATCAATAGTTATACCCATGTTCTGTTGGCCCTTTTCCAAATTTTTCAAATTGGTTTGCATGTTGTGCAAATCCCGGTTTAAATCTTGTAAAATTCTTTCCAATACCGACAAATCAGCCTCGGAATATTTTGCCAAATTGTCAACCGACTCTTGTGTCTCGTTATAGAGATAATTCAAATCATATAGTTTCTGAGCCAACGAGTTTTTTTCTAGCTTGTAGTCATCATGCTCTTTCGTTAATTTCTCTTGCACGATTTTCAATTCTCTTAGTTTGTTTTCCAATTTACGATTGTAAGAATTGACATATTGTAAATTGGCTCTCTTATCACCACTCTCGTAATCAGTTTCCAATCTCTCCTTGGCCTCAGTGATGTCGTTTAATATTTTGCTGTTTTGTTCCTGAGTGATCTTCACTTGTTCAGCGGTCGCCTCGGCCTCTTTAGCAAATTCATCCATTCCCAAAGACTGATCTTCACGGAATCTGATAAAATTAATCACAGCACTTAAAATTCTCCTTGTTCTGAACCCATCGGGTTTACCCAAATCCATCAATGTAAAATCAGTAATGCCACAAGCATATAAAAATCTTGATATATATCTGAGAACTAAAGTGATAGGTAAAGCAGGATAAATATCACCTGTTTTATCTTCACTATCTGGTCTTCTACCATCTATCTCATTTCCTTCGTCTCCTTGTGTTTCTCTTTCAATGTTATGACTTTCGCTATTGCCATTTGTCAATCCATTCTCGAATTGTCCAATCTGGGACATTTTTCTAGCTTTTTCTCGAATGGCACCAAATTTAACGCCCATAAATGTATCAATGAATTCTTCATATAGTTTCATAACAAAATCTGGCGTGGGTTTAATGATTAATTCTTGAGTGACTTGAAATCCACATTCTTCCAAACAGACTTTGATTTCCGTTACGTCTAACAAGGGGAACAAATCTTTTCGGGGTCTAAGTTGACGCGTTCCATTGGCTATATCATTAATCACACTGAGTCTTGACATGGTTGTTATTGATGGGAATGCCGATTCGTAGGTTCTGGTTAATGGAGGAAGTGCCGTGGTGTTTTTGTTTATGTTTATGGTTTGCAAGTCTCTTTTTTTGTTTACTTGCTTGATTCTGCGTTTGGTGCGATTGGGGGTGAGAGAAGAAATCCAGTCGCGCGCTGAGGTTTCACCTCCTAATTGTGATTCATAACCATTTTTATTATTACTAATTTATTACTATATTTACTATCCTATGAAT
>JAKTVH010000129.1:0-10378 GCA_030557105.1 Candida frijolesensis | reverse complement strand
ATATCACCTGTTTTATCTTCACTATCTGGTCTTCTACCATCTATCTCATTTCCTTCGTCTCCTTGTGTTTCTCTTTCAATGTTATGACTTTCGCTATTGCCATTTGTCAATCCATTCTCGAATTGTCCAATCTGGGACATTTTTCTAGCTTTTTCTCGAATGGCACCAAATTTAACGCCCATAAATGTATCAATGAATTCTTCATATAGTTTCATAACAAAATCTGGCGTGGGTTTAATGATTAATTCTTGAGTGACTTGAAATCCACATTCTTCCAAACAGACTTTGATTTCCGTTACGTCTAACAAGGGGAACAAATCTTTTCGGGGTCTAAGTTGACGCGTTCCATTGGCTATATCATTAATCACACTAAGTCTTGACATGGTTGTTGTTGATGGGAATGCCGATTTGTAGGTTCTGGTTAATGGAGGAAGTGCCGTAGTGTTTTTGTTTATGTTTATGGTTTGCAAGTCTCTTTTTTTTTTTGTTTGTTTGCTTGATTCTGGGTTTGGTGCGTTTGGGGGTGAGAGAAGAAATCCAGTCGCGCGCCCGCGATGAAGTTATATAGTGAGCAATATACATCCTCCAAGCAATTACTGAATCCTGATGGATTCGAATTCTAACTCAAACACATGGACAAGGACTAGTTCAAGTGGCGGAATCCCCTCGAATTAACACTATATATTACTACATGGCTCTACTCTTTCTAAGTTAACTCAATTTAATACCTTTATACATTTACATCATATATCTACATGTTTCTTATACTCTTTCGGCAGCCCAAATAGCCCCACGACAGACCAACTTAATCCCTTCAGTAATAACTCTGTAAGGCACGGCTTTTTCAGCATCATGATGAAGTGCAGTATCCAAATGCTCCAATTCGTCATCTCTAAATTGGCTAATTTGATTCTTTAAACTATTCAATTCTTCACTTGTTCTAGCTTCCTTAGCCACATCTTTCAACTCAACTTCTTGGCCAGTTTCTTTATCATAGAAGGAAACATTATATTGTTTCATCAACACCCTCAATTGTTGATTATAATGACCACCAATAACAGTCTCAACAGCGACGGTGCATGCCATAGCTGCCTCTTTGCCAATCAACGCGGTACCCACTCCCATACCCACGGCACCTAATTTCCATAAGGGAGTTAACAAACTTGGTCTTACTCTACGTCTCGTTTGTAAATTGTTAAAAGTATTGTGGTGATGGATTTCTTGTTCCCACATGTGTTTCAAAACTGGCTTCAAATGAGGATATTTGTTGGCCAAAACAAAGTATTGTCCCATATAGATATAATTGGCTCCTAATTCACCAGCTTGATCTACCCTGATGACTCTATCTAAGTATGCCTTTTGTGCTTCTGAAAGTGGCCCATAAGTGATGTCTTCTCTTTGCTTTTTATTAGTGGATTGGCTTGCTTGTGTAGTTTGTGAAAGAATGGTAGATGTAGACGAGAATTGTCTTACCGTTCTTAAAGCAGATGTCCTTGGTATCATAAGTTAGGTTATATTGTTAATGAGTGGTAAGAGCAGACCCTGGTTGCTTGGATTTTTCAGATTCAAGGAGCAATTGTTTCTAAGGAGGAAAAAAAAAAAATAAGCTGATAATTTTACTAGAACACATTTTCATCGTATAATCAAAGAAAACCAAAGTTGTAAATACTGTATGAACTGTATAAACGAAAAACAGGGAACAAATACTTAACTTTTGCCTAACTTTTATTTTTATTTTTTTTTTTATTCGTTAGATCTGAAGGAACTTATAATCTTAAGCATGCTGATACCAATCTCGAAAGGAATTTCTTGAGTATCTCTTGAGTTAGTAACCGGTTTGAATTCATTAGCAGGAATCTTCAAGTGTTGGAAGAACTTGTTGGGAACATCCTTGATTAACAACCATTCAACAGGGAAGATTCCTTTCCATCTCGTTTGCTCACACCAAATATCCAGACTTGCGGTGAAATCGATGGCACTCTTCATTTCAGCAATACCACAAAACTTGCCCAGGGAATTGACCAGGAAGAATAAGAATATTTTACCATCGATGTTCGGATTGCCTGTTTTTATTAATTCATTGTACGCTTTGTCCAACCTTTTGTTGCCCAATTCTGTGGAAGTCCAGATGTTGTGGACAAACGAAGCATTTACATCAAGTATGTTATACGATTTGATAACAAAGAATTTTGACGTTTTTGGAACTGTGAATATTGCACCAGTGTATGTTCTAAAGGTAAGACAATTAGCAGGGGCAGTGATTGAAGAGGAAGATGTCATTGCTAAGGAGGCAGCGGTTGTAGTGGTAGAACTGGAAACAGGCACCAAGTACGAAGCTGTTGGGATGGGAATTGGCGATACAAGCTGGGCATCGACAATAGCATCTTGATCTGAATGAAATGGACAAACATCGGTGGTCGGGGAAACTGAAAAGTTACTACCAGTACTTCCAACATTGGGCATATGACTGTTTGTCAACCTAAAATTAGTGAACGAGTTGACATTCTTATTGTAAGTTGCTAGATATTCGTTTGACCAGATATTAGTTCTGAAAACCAATGGTAAATCATCGATTTCTGATTCTATTGACTGAACTCTACTGATAGATCTGGGAGTACAGTACTTGAGGGAGTGAACCTGGCTGTGGCAACTAAAGTTGGGGGTGCCATAAGAGGATGGCATTGTAGAAAGATCATCTATTGAAGGAATATAATAGCTTTCGGTATTGCTCCTGTTGTCATCATTGTCATTCTGTCTAGCATCATTGTCTTCACCGTTGATGAAAGTTTCATTAGTGTTAATAGCAAAGTTAATTGAGGTATCAGATGTATCAAACATGAGCAGTGAAAAAAGTGAAATGGTGTTGGAAGAATGTGGAAAGTAACCAGTACTCCTTGATAAAGTAAATTAAGAAAACCAAAAATCTGGGTTGATTAATGATGGGATTTTGGTTGTATTTTTATAATCTTTGAACCAACTGTTTGTTAAACCGTAATCAAAGATACACTGGCAAAGGGGGGAAACCAATGCCTTTTCGAATACCAATGTCAACGACCAAACTCCAAAAAAGTGAGTGATAATATTTTACAACAAGGGAGCTGGAACAAAGGAAACAGGTGGAGACAGCTAGGATGGTGGTCTATTATTGGTCACTTGGGATCGTGGGCAAAACTGTTGTAACTTACAGGGGGTTGTGGTCGGTGGATGGTTGATGATTTCGAGTGTGGCTGTTCTTTTTTTTATATATATATCTATGTGGTGTCAGAACCGTTTGGTGTATCGTTATACCAGTATTCGTTCGAAAGGATACGAGATTGCGGTTGATGGGAAATGTGTTTGTGGAGAAGGAGGGGACAGATACGCGATCAATAAGACGGTTGCTGTAAAGGGTTGGTTCTCTTTTTTTTTTCTCTTAAAGTGGAGAATGCCAAGTAAAAAAAAGGAATGATCTTTAACGTGTGTGTGGGTTGTTTGTTGGTGGGAGTGCTCTGTAAAT
The DNA here is from genome assembly GCA_030557105.1 of Candida frijolesensis. Classification (NCBI taxonomy): domain Eukaryota; kingdom Fungi; phylum Ascomycota; class Pichiomycetes; order Serinales; family Debaryomycetaceae; genus Candida; species Candida frijolesensis. Next base: position 6,882 of record JAKTVH010000129.1, on the reverse strand, counting down.
TACTTCCGTATGTGTGTGGTGTGGGTCAGATTTCCCTGTGTGTGTATTCTTTTTTTTTTGCAACCATCAAACCTGTAATCTCGCCCAATTTGGCAATTTTGGAAGAACTTAATTTTTTACTGGTTAGAAAAATTAAAAAATAGTGGAAAAAAAAAAAAAAATTATTGCCAACCATCTTACTATCAGTACCGCATCGCTATCAATCTACTTTGCAACACACTGTCAGACTGTCATGGCATACATGATAAAACAGGTGGATGAAGATTTTCTTGAATCCAAACTACGAGAAGAAAAACAGAACTCGAAGTCCAAGCTCCCGAAAGTTTTCAATAGGAAACCTACAAACTATGCCAATATCAATCTATCTAAATTCAAACCATGGATAACGGAAAAGATAAACCAACAGTTGCCTGACGATGACATAGTGATTGATTATATCTTTGAGTTATTGCAAATTTCCAATAACGGTGACGACGAGAACGGTAGTTTCCCAGATGTATTTGCTATACACCGGCAAGTCACTGATTTTTTGGGCGAACAGGAATCTCGCAACTTCTGCAAACAGCTATGGTCATTACTTCTAGAGGCATCAAACGAACCAACTGGCACACCCAAGAAGTTTCAAGAGAAAGAAACACCAGTGCTTCAGCAAACACCGTCAAAACATAAGACCAATTATAATAGAACAACGTCTAATTCATCTAACCAAGAGAATACTAGAAATTCACACCCCAAGAGAGAGTACGAGCATCGTTATGGGTCGAGGAGAGAATATGAACATAACTACATATCCCGTTCAGCTCGGGAGCGAGATCGTGATCGTGATGAGTCATATTATAGGCAGGATGGCAATAGGAGATCGCATAGAAGGAGCTACAGGGAGTAATTTAGCAACTGGGGTACAAATCCCTATGTGCTACTTTCATATCGAAATACCCTTGTAAGCTATCAGATATCTGTACAAGCAGTTCTAGCGTGTTCATAGAAGTAATGAATATCCCCAGTCGTGCGGTTACCATGGTTTTCACTAGATTTTTTTTTTTTTTCTTTGTCATTTTTTTTTTTCTCTCTCTCTTTGTCTGAGATTGTCCTCAGTCAATTGTGTTCAACGAATTCTAGGGAGAACAAACGAAGGACAACAAAGTAATCCAACTCACACACATACACACCCCGCTGATCTACCACAATCACACATTTCTAACGAATATAACAGAAGCAATAATCATACTTTTTTTTTGATTGCACTTGTTATTCCTGCTACTTTTCTGTATTCATCTATACATATTTTTTCGTTTAATTGGGGACAGATAGAATAGCATTATTTTATAATCGATGTCGGACCCAAATCAAGGACAGGAACAACAGCAAGGAGGCGAACGCCAACACCATCATCATCACCACCTGCACCATCGTCACTCACAACCACAGCAGCCTATCCCGCTCGATCCAAATGTCAACCCTGCCAATAGAATAGGTAGATACCAAATCATTAAAACCTTGGGAGAGGGTTCGTTCGGGAAAGTCAAATTGGCCCAACATTTAGGAACGGGCCAAAGAGTTGCGTTGAAGATCATCAATCGTAAGACTTTAGCAAAGTCAGACATGCAGGGCCGTGTCGAGAGAGAGATTTCTTATTTGAGATTATTAAGACACCCACATATTATCAAGTTGTACGATGTTATAAAGTCCAAAGATGAAATTATCATGGTTATTGAATTTGCTGGAAAAGAATTATTTGACTATATTGTTCAAAGAGGGAAAATGCCTGAAGATGAAGCTAGACGGTTTTTCCAACAGATTATAGCAGCCGTCGAATATTGCCATCGTCATAAAATTGTTCATCGTGATTTGAAACCGGAGAATTTGTTATTGGACGATCAGTTGAATGTTAAGATTGCTGATTTTGGTTTGTCTAATATTATGACTGATGGTAACTTCTTGAAGACAAGTTGTGGTTCCCCGAATTATGCAGCTCCTGAGGTTATTTCTGGTAAATTGTACGCCGGTCCAGAAGTTGATGTTTGGTCATCGGGAGTTATCTTGTACGTCATGTTGTGTGGTAGATTACCATTTGATGATGAGTTTATTCCTGCTTTGTTCAAGAAGATCAGTAATGGTGTCTACACATTGCCAAACTATTTGAGTCCAGGAGCTAAACATTTGTTGACAAGAATGCTTGTTGTCAATCCATTGAACAGAATCACCATTCATGAGATTATGGAAGATGAATGGTTTAAACAAGATATGCCAGACTACTTATTACCCCCTGACTTGTCCAAGATTAAAACCAGCAAAATTGATATTGATGAAGATGTCATTAGTGCGTTGTCAGTTACTATGGGTTATGATCGTGATGAGATTATCAACGTAATTGAGAAGGCAAACAGAGAGGCTGCGGCCGGCGGAGCAACTCCATCCCAGCAATCAAAGTCCACCAATGAGGTCTTGGATGCTTATTTGTTGATGAAGGAGAACCATACTTTAGTGAAAGATTTGAAAAAGAGCAAGTCAGAAAACATTGAGTCATTCTTGTCGCTGTCCCCACCGCCAAGTTCTGCGTTCCCTAATCCTGGATCGACCAGTTCTGCGCCTGGAGTACAACAATCCTTGACTTATCAAACATTGGCCACGGTGCCAGATTTGTCTACTTTACCAAACTCGACAATTGCTATATTACCTACCAGTTTACCATCAATCCATCGTGCATATATGATGGAAACCAAAGTGAATGATCCTCAACAGCAAATTCCTGCGCCGCAGCCAACCAAAAAGCTGAAAACCAGATGGCATTTTGGTATCAGATCGAGGTCTTACCCGTTAGATGTGATGGGCGAAATTTATCGCGCATTAAAGAATTTAGGTGCAGAATGGGCTAAACCTACAGAAGAAGAATTATGGACAATAAGGGTCAGATGGAAGTATGATGCAACACAACAGTACGAGTGTGGGAACGCACCTAATTTGATGAAGATGCAAATCCAATTATTCCAATTGGAGCCAAACAATTATTTGGTTGATTTCAAGTTTGATGGTTGGGAACAAACCAGTGATCAAGGCAATGCCGATGGTTCACAAGATCACAAGCAGCAAGACTTAGACGAGGTTGGCTCCTTCTCAGCCTATCCATTCTTGCATTTGGCCACCAGATTGATCATGGAATTGGCAGTAAATAGTCAAAGTGGTTAGGTATATATAAAAAGAAAATAAGAAGCGCGACGGGGAATGTTTATAATTAGAGTGTCTATGCATATATGTATATTGGTATATTAGTATCAGGTGTGATTCTTTCACTACTTGTGTCGTGGTTTTCGATATCTCGTGAATAATTTTGTAAATCGTGGTTTTACTTTTGTTACATGTTTTGGTTTGTTTTGTTGCCGATTTCCTAATCGGGGCAAATTGAATACACATTGTGTTACTTACGTTAACTTTCTGGCAGCATCTTTCGTGGCAGCAAAAAAAAAATTTTCGCCCTTTAAGAAAACTTCCACACCACAGATTCACGGACCCACCGACATCCTACAGACAACCCACAAATTATCTGTGCTAGAACTCATCAACAGAACCAGGAACCACCAAAAAATTCTTTTTCCATCCCACAAAGTTTTTCATTTATTTATTTTTTTTTATTTATTTTGGCTGTCTTTCTTTCTTTCTTTCTTCTTCTTTCCACGTCATCGCTTTACTCATCCAATTCGAAGAGTATACCTTCATTGTCAACAGATTAATTGTCTTCTGAGGTCATTCGGCAACCATTGCTACAATTCACTCCACTCACTCATTCAAAAAATACAGCGTAATAATATAAGTCACGTGACTGCAACATAATCTACAATCCTCAAGTTTTACAGATAATTTGATATATATATATCTTCAACAGAATCGTTTTAACGGATTTAGAGATCATAAATCACAATTTGGTTTGTACAACTTGTGATCCACCAATTAGAACTGAATTCAAAGTTTACTCCTTTGTAAAGGAAACAAAAAAATAAAAAAATAAAATACTAAGCTCCAACCGACCCAGTCGAAATTCGAGGAACAGGAGCAAAAAAGCCTAAGCTACAGAAAGGAGAACAAAAAAAAAATACATTCAAGAACAATACAACCGGTATCTATTGAACAACAAAGAGACTGAGCTATTTGGAAATTGATAGGGATAACCAGAAGTCAACTTATTAGCTAAACAAGTCAGGAATTTCACGTTAATATACCACCAGAGTAAGACGACGGCTTTCACCACCCACTAAAAGCCAGAAAAAGAAATTTGTTTGTTACAAGTTGCACAAAATTATAATACGTTACCCATCATCATGATACCCATCGACTTATCGGATACCCAAACTAATATACCCGCTGACACCTCCATACGATTGAATGAGGTTATCAAGTACATTTCCAAAAGCAAAAAGATGACGGTTTTGACCGGGGCAGGTATTTCCTGTAATGCTGGAATACCTGATTTCAGGTCGTCAGATGGATTATATAACATGGTCAAATCTAAATATCCCAAAGCCATAGTGAGAGGTCAAGATTTGTTTGACGTTTCTTTGTTCAGGGACGAAGTGTCGCTTGCTATATTCTGCACATTCATGGAATCGTTGTATAAATCATCACTAAATGCGAAACCTACCGAAACCCACAAATTCATCAAAATATTAAAAGAAAAGAATAAGCTATTAAGATGTTATACGCAAAATATTGACTGTATTGAACAACATATCGACTTGAATATGGGAATAAATCTACAGGAGTTTGACACTAGAACTCGTTTCAGAGAGGTTTGGAATAATTTCGATGTTATTCAATTGCATGGGAACTTGCACAAATTATCATGTACACACTGCTTCAGTCAATTTAATTGGAATGAAGAATTTCAAACCCTATTGGCAAATGGATTAAACCCAGAATGCTCCAATTGTATGACTAAATATCAAGAACGATTATACCAAGGAAAAAGATTAACTGGACAAACAATCGGTTTGTTGAGACCTGATATCGTATTGTATGGAGAAAATCACCCACAACTGGAAATATTAACACAAGGATTAAATTCAGACCTTAGGCTGAGACCCGACTGTTTAATAATCATGGGCACAAGTTTGAAAGTAGCGGGAGTGAAAGAATTGGTTAAAAACTTGAGTAAAAGTATTCATGACAAAGGAGGGAAAGTGATTTATATAAATAAGACAAAGCTCAGTGCAAGCTCTTGGAAACAATATATTGATTATGAAGTGCTTTCCGATTGTGATGATTTTATTAGAATATTGAAGAAAGAAATTCCTGATTTGTTTTTGACACAAGAACAGTTGGATTCCAAGAAGTTAAAACATGTTGTTGGAGAAGGTATTTGTAAAGAAGAAGTTATATTGAAAGTTGAGCCTGGGTTGAAGATGGAACCTGGTTTGAAAGAAGAATATGTGTTGAAGGAAGAACCTGTGCTAAAAACAGAACCAAAACTCAAGACAGAACCTTTATTAAAAACAGAGCCTGTGCTAAAGAAGGAACCCATAGCGAAACAATCGGTAAAACTCAAAAAAGAACCATCTCCAAGAGCACGAACTACATCAAAAAGACAACCAGTACTAAAGAAAGAACCCACGCCAAAAAGACAATTACTAACCGGAAATTCCAAGAGCCAACCAAGACCACCATCACCACCGTCAACTCCAGATAAACAGAAGGAACGACCAAGCTTGAAACGAAAATCAGACAGTGAAATTAATATTCAAGAAGTTAATTGTAGACTAAAGAGATTACGCAAAAGAGAGGGTCAATTGAGATCTCCCGCATGCTCATTCAATGCTAGTGAAGAAGAAGAAGAAGATAATTATGAAGTTCGTATTGTAGACGGTAAAGAATTCATCATACTTGAGTAAAGAAAGTAATGGATTGGGTTAATGTATAGCCTGTTTATGTATTTTTATATGAAAAAATGATATTAATGATTTTCGAAGATACCTTTACGAAAAAAATGGTGGTTATCATGTAAGGGATTATCAGAATGCAATTATGGAGAAAAAAACAAAAAAATAGCAACAGCGAAAAGAACAATTGGTGTCGCCAAATTTAGAAACTTTCCCACTACGCTTCCTCTTTTTCACGCAGTAAGTTATCGTTCACATCACCTCGATTGGTTCGCCAACTCATCAATTTGGCTACTTTGCAAAATTTGATTAGATAGATACGAAGCTTGGATAAGCGTATTCTTACATGACCCCATTGGAAAAGAAGGATTAACACCCACGTTCAAACACAAATACACGCACACAAACAAACAGAAAAAGGAAGTGAAATATGGATCAGGTATCAGCACTTCTAACAAACATTTTAACCATTGAAGAAAACCCATCTCCTAGTTCCAATTCCAAGTCCGATTCACTGCAACAACTGCTGAAACGTGATTCGTTGGAAGCCGGGGCAGTGACAGAACCGGTAACAGCCATGGGAGAAATGAGTAAGAAACCACATCGAAGATCAATAGATCTTGACTTTTATTCATTTTGGAAAAAGGAAGAACAACAACAAGATCAACAGCAACTGGGGAACGCAGGAAATAATCAACTGAATGCAGTAAATCTGTCGTCCACTAATCTAAGATCACCAGCAATGATTAATTCTACACCACATGACAAGGCTGTTTTAACTTCGGCAACTTCTTCTGCTCAATACATGGCAGATAAATTGGTAGAAAAAGTCATTTCAGTAATGGTTGGAAATGAAATTGTTGATGATCAAACCAATAAAGTATTACAGGAGAGAATGAAGATGCAAAAGCAACGTCCCAGTTTGAGCATTGCACTAATGCAGAGTAATAGCAATGAGTTGCATCAACGAAATGCAAACATGTATATTTTCATTGATTACGTGGAGAAGTTTTTC
>JAKTVH010000128.1:0-25468 GCA_030557105.1 Candida frijolesensis | reverse complement strand
AAAAGAAGAAAAAGAAGAAGAAAAGGAAAAAGGGAAAGAAGGAAAAAATTTTTCAACGTCTCTTTTTGGTTCTTTATAAACTTGTTGATGGTAATTTATTACAACAAAGCGCTATTTTTGTGTGTGGATTTTGTTGGAAGTTGTCGCTGTTTTTTTCTTTTTGTTTCTGGTGTCTCGGCCAATCAGAAACGTGAGTTTTTCAGTGCTCGCTCCGTGAAAATCCGGGCCCACACACACGTACTTAAGCACTACCAAGTGAAAATTTTTTCACATTTCTTTGTGGCTGGGAATTGAATTTTGGGCTTGGGGGTTTTTATCTGTTTTAGGGCTCTCTGCTTCTCTACCTCTGCATCGCGTGCCTAATGTTTTGATTGCTATTTGTGTAAGTATTGGGTTTTATTGGGGTTAAGCTCCATACCAAAATAAATTAATATAATAATACCTGCAACTTCTATTCTGTTTTTATCTCCACTTTTTCTTTTTCTTCCTCAGTTACTACTACCGTCATTGGCGAGAAACAACTTCCTTAGATGAGATGACTTAAACAATTGCTGGTCTGCCCCGACACACAACACCAGTTTCTACATAACTGCTTAGACCCACCACCGACCTACCCGCTACTAATCGCCACCTGGTCTATTTCTTTTTTATGCTAGACGCATATCGTACACGAAGAGGAATAATAAGAGCACAAGACCCCCCCAAAAAAAAAAGAAATTGATTGAATATTATAGGTCAGTGTTTGAAAGAATACTTTTTGCAATCACAATATCGGTACTCATCGCACAACCGAATTGCCCTTTTACTTATCCATCTAGCGTGATTTTGTACCTAGTGTGGTAACTACGTACCTCGAAAACCCACACTCACGATCAACAGAAATGTGTGATTTCTCTTCTACTACCAGACATCACAAAACTCCGAGCAGATATTGGTGTTACTTTCTACCACATCAATTCATACCATTTCTTTTTCTTATACACACGCACTTACTCTGTCTATCTGTGTGCCTGATTTCTATTTCTTTGCTGTGAGTTTATTATTGCTAGTGATCAAATGCATCAAGAAACGCGTCATGACAATTGCTTCTACATATTACATGTGCATATTATTTATCTTCCTTAGTAATCTCCCTAGTATCTGCACTGATAGAGAGTTATTCCAGTTTATTTTACTGTTTCCAAACTCTAAAGCCAGCCACGCCAATCTTTATTTATTATTGTCTTTCATTTTGCCTACACAAAAAAACTCTAGCATTAGATCTCGTTATTCTTCTCTTCGTAATATTACTAAATAATTAATTTCTTTTCTTGATTCCCCATTTTTCTCTTCATCCGGGGGAAGGAATCCGACAAATTATCTAATTCCTTTCATCGTATTTGCTCTTCTACTGACTTATTAATATCACACTTCCTAGGTGTGTCTCCTTCTTACGATCGTGCACTTACCAATGTGTGCATATCTTTATTTCTTTTTGTTTCTTTTTTTTTTTCTTACCATGAGACGTGTTGCATTTTCTTTTTCTTTTTTCTTTTTTTTTTATTCCGATCGGATAAATGTCATGTGTGAGTGAGAAATATCGCAATCTTTCGTTTATAGATCTCGGCAATAAATATTAACGAAATGTCATCATAATTGATTTATTTTATATATTTATAAGTTTATGAAACGATGATACATGATAATGTACATATATATAATGATTTATAATATTTTTTTTAATACTACTACTAATACATTGAAGAAATTCTCTTTTTTTGACTTTCGTTACTTATCTCAGAAACCCTTTTCTTTTTTTGATCAAAATCCTCCAATTGGATTTCTTCAGTTAAAACACTTTGATTTGATCCGTTGTTACTGATACGGAATCCTCCTCTTCCTTCTCCTGGTGGTGTTGCTGTTCCATCACTACTACTTCTAAACATTCCCAGGATGAAGTTCTTTCTTTTTCGAATTGGACTAAATGCAATACCCGGTGGTGGGGTAGGAGGTTGCGGATAATGACCACTATCGTTCTGATGCACAGTATCAAATATTGCTGCTCTATCATAATCAAATGATGGTGGTGTATTGTTCCCTTCCTCAAGGTCATTATCGTAATAGTTATCAGCAAATGGCGACTGTTTCTGTTTTGGGGAATTGATTGGCAGTTGAGGAACTCTTGGACTGCTCATACTCATTCTTTGTAATGCTTGACTTGAATACGTGGAAATCTTGGGACGATTAGGATCGGTTGGATCATAGTCAGGAGGATAAGCTGCAAAATCTCCTCGAGCAACACATTCTCTAATAATATCAATATCTTTCGGCCAGAAGATTCTGGTAACAAAATCATAAAAGAATCGTGGAATCAAACAACACAAGATCCCCACAAACATACATGCCCAAAATGATGTCATACCAAATATTTCTGGTGCGGCTTTGTAAAATTCTCCACTCGATTGATAATTGATTGTCCACAATCCGGTCCAAATGAAAATAATCAAGATCGATATGGCCACAATCAACGAACTCAACCAATCCCAACGGTATTGATGAAACAAAATGTAACAATTACATGAAATACAGGCAATACATGTAACCAACACCCCCATCCAAAATCTATGATCAACTGGTCTACCATTTTCGTTAGGGTACGAGATCATGTACAATAAATATGGGAAGAAAAACGAAATTGCAGATTGGTATATCCCATCAAGACAATACCAATAGAATTTCGCATCACTCATTTCTGTTCTTGATATACCACTACGATAAATTTGTGGCACCAATAACGAAACTTTAGCATCAACATCTTGATCAAATATACCCAAAAAGATAACCGGCAACGATGTGAACGCTAAATTATAAAACATCAAATAAGTGAATTCAAACAAATACGTTCCGTCAAAATCACAATAAATCCCATACCAAAATAAGGCAATATTGAAAATGATATTCTTATAAAAGAAACTTGGAATCATTTCACTGAATCTTTTATACGACCATCTACCATGAGTTAGTAATAATTTTGCCAAATATCTAAATTGTCCAATAGCATAATCAGAAGACATCACCGCTTGTCTACCTTCTTCCCCAGCAATACCGACTCCAACATCAGCAGCCTGAATCATGGCCACATCGTTGGATCCATCACCAATGGCTAACGTCATAACGTTCAAGGTTTCCTTAACTAATTTAACCACAGCAGCCTTTTGTGCTGGGGAAACACGACAACACAATACCGCACGACATTTTTTACAAAGTAACAAAAATTTCCGTTTGGTTTCTGGGTTTGCAAGCGCCAATTTCAATGCATCACCATCAATGACAACACCAAATCTTTCATCTGGTGGAGAATGATCGCCAACAGCAGCTTCCTTTTCTTCAAATGAACCTTCCATGTCAAAGTTGACTCTTAAATAATGAGAAATCACGGTATCGATGATTTCTGGCTCACTTGTGTTATGACCAAATTGTAGCCCACCAAGAGTTTCTTGATCATCTTCATTATAGCCAGTCTTGATCACCAATAGTTTCATGTCATTTCCCAACAAGTTACATGAAAACCCAATATTAATTGCCGTTTCGACTTTATCACCGGTTAACACCCATAACTTAATACCGGCTTCGGCTAATAACAGAATGGCATCAGGAACACCATCTTGCAATCTATCTTCAATGGCAGTGCCTCCTAATAATGTCAATTCACGCTCGATTGAATCAGCAACAACTTCCATTTTGGCGTCTCTGTCATCCAATGAAGAGGCCGCTTCTTGATGACGCTTGTTCCATTCGGTATATTGAGACCATGATAATTCACGTTCGGCAATACACAAGGTACGCAACCCTTCGGTGGCGTATTCTTCCAAATGTTTACTGGTGTTTTCCAACATGGCAGGATCGTTGTTGGTATTGGACAATCGATCGTAAATGATAGAATCAGCCCCTTTACAAATAAGTAATGCCTTTGGTTCATCCTGCGGAGTTTTCCCTGGAATCTTAATAATGGAGCTCATTCTTTTTCTTGTCGAATTAAACTCCAAAGTGTTTAAAACTTGATATTCCTTGGTGGTACCTTGGATATCAACAAGCAATCCCCTCTTGGTAGAACCTTTAAAATTAAATCCCAATGAACGCGCAGTGCCTACTAATGCTGCTTCATCTGGAGACTGTGCTTTTAATAATATTTTATTTGGAGATTTTGGATCTTGTTCTGTCATAACCGTATGACACAATGCCAAAGCCAACATGAAATGATGGTTTGCTTCCAGTTGTGCACCTTGTACAATCAAATCGTCCACAAATTCTGAACTTATAAATGTGATCTCATCATCATAAGTTTTGTTCTTGCTTATGGTGTGCAATTTTTCAATCATATTAATTCGGTCCTTTTTAATCAATTCACGTTCTTGAGCTGCTTCAGTTTCAACATCTACTCCCAAACGTTTACGCAAACCAGCTAAAGCTTCAGTGTAAGCACGACCATAAGAAACCCCATTGATGGTACATTTTTTGAATTCCATCAAATTTTGGGTTAATGTTCCGGTTTTATCACTGAAGATATATTCAATCTGTCCTAAGTCATCTGAAATTGACCACGTCTTTGGGGTACAAGGAAAATCCAATTTGGCATAGTACATCCCCACATCGGAATAAATAAAATACGCTTGCGCAGTTTTGATAATTTCAATGGTAATGTACAATGAAATTGGAACCAAGGATTGATATAAAATCAAGGACACAAAGAACGTCACAAAACCATTGGTAGCTGGAGAACCAGCGATAGTTCCAAACTCAAAGTAATTTCGACTGGTTTCATTTTTTCTATAGTACAACCCATTGACTAAACCAGATATGAAACAAATGACAAACAAAAAGATGAAATTCAACAAAACATAATAATTCAATTCTCTTGACAATCTGGATTGTTTGGTTGGAGTGACCCCTGCGTTTAACATGATTTTGGTATCGTCACCAGTATAGGCAACAATACCGATGACCCATTTAGTATTACGCAAAGTACAACCTCTCAATAACAAGTTATTGATGTTGATCGATTCTTGAAGGTTGTCTTGATATTTGAAGTTACCTTGATAAGAATACAAGTTGGCGTGCGGACCTTCAGAATCAATTTCAAATTTCCAAGGAATCAAATCGTCAGCTCTGGAAATATCACTAGTTACCTTGAGCGAGGTTTTAACTTTCAAATTAGTTTCACCATCCAAGTTCTTGGTTTCTATGTAACATGAATTATCTGGGTCACTAGTAGCCAATAATACAAGATCAGCAGGAATTTCTTCATTGTTATAAATTCTCAAAACGTCACCAACTTTAACATTTTTCCAATAATTTCTGGAAAATTTCAAGGTCTTAGCATGATGACGACCAACACCACCTGCAGCATGGAAAGGATTTTCCATCGATGGTCTATTTGACATTGATCTCGCGCTGTCGAGGGAATTTCTTGGGGATCCAATCTCACTATCGAATGATCGTCTAGGATTATCTCCACCGTCAAGCTCTCCTCTTCCATTTCCGCCCATGGCCTTTTGTCTTGCTTTATTAGCTCTTCCTTCTTTCGTTAAATTTCTCTTGGACGCACCCCAAAATCTAACCATTAATCGAGTATTTGCCTTTTTGAATCTTCTCCACATGGATACTTCTTCTTCATCGACATTGTTGTTTTGATATACATAATCAGTGTCAAATCCGACTTGTTCTAGAATATGGGTATATTGATTATTAACTTCCATATCTGTAACTGTACGCCTTGAATCTTCTATACCGTCCTTGATTGCCGTTATAATGACAATCACAATTAAGGGAACTGCCGCTAATACCGGACTTGGCACACCGAAGATTTCAAATGCTCCTAAAATAATTAAGATTAAGAAGTATACGTTGGCAATATTATGACGAAATTGATTAAAAATGTTTTTGGGTAAAAAAGAAAGGGGACTGTACTTTGTGGTTCTGATTTTATTTCTGCAATAGTCAACAGGCTCCAACACGGGTCCATTAAACACAATTGTTCTGGGTGCAGTGGCAGGTACTTGATCTGGTTCTAATTGTGGAGGATGGTGATCACTGAATCCAAGATCATGGGTTTTTGGCTTGTGGTGGAAGATCTTTCTAATGGTACCCGCTCTTAGCACATTATGGTTGTGGTTGTTATTGTTCTTTTTCTTGATAGTCGCCCACCTGGCTCTTTTAGTTTCCTTATGGTTGTGACTATGACCGTTGTTGTTAATATCATCGTGGTTTGGTAGACCAGGCAATTGATCTACCGAATCATTACTTTCAAATGTCAATTCTTTATCCGATCCTTTTTTCAGTTCTTGATCTGCAAATGGCGAATTGGGTGGATGGAAGGTGTTATGATTCGACGAGCTAGATGGTGGAGTATCTACATCAGCATCGTCATGGGAATCATGTTCGTTTCTTAGCTTGAACCTTATGGAAGGAAATCTTTTTGATTTTATTTTGGGCGTAGGAGGGATTGACAAATCATCTGAATCCAGTGACATGATAGAATGCGTTAAATTGGGTAGGTGGCAGTGGGTTGTTGTGGTAGTTTGTCTGCTAGCAAGTAGATCTATAAACGTTCCTTAATAGGTGATGAATTGGTAAAAATTTAGCAACAGCAATAATAACAGTGTGTATCTGAGATCTGTTGTTCCTTTTCTTGTGCTGCTATTTCCTTTTTTGTTCTTTTATCTCTGTATTATTCGTTTGAATTGTTTTGAATTTCCCAAGGATGTAGACCAGTGGTAGGACTAGTATAAGTAAAATGTTGTGTGGATTTAATATAATAGAAAGAAAAGGTGATGATGATCGGGAAGGGAAACGGGAAAGGGAGGTTTGCCAAAAAAATAAAAAATAAAAAATTTGGCGATTTGTTCAAAACTTAAGTAACTTAAAAAAAAAAAAAGTTTTTCTATGGGCTGGTGCGCTGGTAGTGCGTGGTATTTCAAATTGCAAAATGTCCTTTTATACCAGTTGCCAACAACTTTCTCTAATACATATGCTAATATGCTGACAGTTCTATGTGGAGTGGAATATTCTGAAGAAAGAAACAGATGAGATTCCAAATCTACAAAAGGAACTGAAGAATAATTAAACAGGGATCATTCATTCATCTCAAAGATCCCCTTCATTCTGCGTGTCTCCGTTACATCACAAAAAAAAAAAAGGAAATAGGTCAGCGCACCGCATGGATACAACGGATAGATTCTTCGGCACAATTTTTAACACCGGGAGTCGGACAAGCGCTTTTTCTTTTTTTATTTCCTCCGCAGCAACACCAAAAAAAACAATACCCACCTGTTAAAGAAAGAATAAGAACAAGAAAAATATCTCCTCCATTAACTCTATTTCTATTTTCATTTGAAGATGTATTTGTAATTCCACCGCCACTTTTGTTGAAACGTAACTGTAACCATAACCGCGACATCTCCTCTTTCTACCAGTGCTACACATAGCCATTTTTCGGACTTCCAAGTGCTCCCTTTTTTTTGCGCTGTTTTTCACAGCACGATTTAAGATGATTGGTTCCCTCCACCAGAAGGTTATTTGACGAACTAAGTAACCGAAAGACGATAAAACAAAAACATCAGAAGTCACAATATACATCCTACACAAAAGGTAAAAGACAAAAGAGAAGCGCCAAAAGACAACACGACCGTGTTTCGTATGTTTTTGCGCGGTAGCCACGTAATTCTATAAATATGACGTAGTTTGCATCGCGTGTCCTTGTTTTTTTGACGATTTTGGGTGGCTTTTTGTTCCAATCGTTGCACAACAAAAGTAAGAGTAAGTGGGAGAAACAGTAATGGTGTTACTAATATTGTTACTAATGGTTGTAATTTAAGAGTGATATACTGAATGGTTATTCCGATGGGGCGATCCTAAAATAAAATTTCCTCTCCAGAATTTGTTGAATTAATGACGGATGAGATGGCTGATTTACACGACCTTCTGATAATGAAGAAGAAGCAGAATCACTCATAGTGGATATCTTCAGATAAAATGATAATTCTTAGTTAATTAATTAAAATAAACCTATTCCCCATTACTTGTAGACTAGGGAAATACTAGGTTTATTTATATATCTGAATAGTCCCTATAAGTGATTCTGCAGTATACACTTTGTCATTCATATAAGAATGAATGGCCTGATAAGTGTAGAGTATAGTCATTCATCGAATGATCTTAAATCTTTAGATTATGTAATAAAACGTACGATAAACTATCCATGTCTAAGCATGGCATGATAACCATGTAATCCACGGTAAAGTACTTATCCGAAGTCTATGTACATAATAATCATGATCCACAACTGATCATGCCAAACACCAATAATGGCGTGAAAAAGTCATACGAGACTTGAAAGGTGGTGTGATCATATTACGTAAGTAAGTTCCTTTTCTTAAGATAATGTGGTGAGTATGTATTGGATTAATTTCCTTTCTCAACATCCCCCCTTAATCCAAACTGCGTTAAACCACATAACGATCTAAGTTTCAAAAACTGATCCACCTTTATTTGTTTAGTGAGAAGGTCTGCCAACATTTCCGTAGTAGATACCCATTCAATTTGAATTTTTCCATTCTGTATTAACTCACGGACAAAATGAAATCGTATATCTATGTGTTTAGTCCTCTCGTGGTGAGAAGGATGTAAAGCAAGTAAAATGCACGATTGGTTATCCTCATATATGGTGACTGGCAAATTAACCTTCATATTGAAATCTTTGAACAACAGTAATAACCACAACACTTCTTTGGAAGTTTCTGCAAGCGCCATATATTCAGCTTCTGTGGTTGAAAGAGCAATACAGCTTTGACGCTTCAGTTTCCAACTGATTGGAGAACTAGCATATTTCACAATGTACCCTGTTAAAGACTTTCGGTCCAAAATATTTGAACCCCAGTCAGCATCCGAATACACTTCTAAATCACCGGATCTTCGATAAGTCAAACCATAGTCCAGTGTTCCTTTTAAATAGCGCAAGACTCGCTTGGCAGCTAGCATATGCTTTGTTTCAGCTTTTGCAAAGAAGCGTGATAGTGTGTTAACGATGTATGAGATATCAAACCTCACTGTATTAGCGGCAAATAGGAGACTGCCTACTAATGATCTGTAGGCAGTCTGATCAATAGTCTCTGATTCCTTACTTTCTTCAAAAAGATTAACTTTGGTATCATATGGACACTTAGTGGTATGAGTATTAGAATCAAAACCAGTATTTGTAACGAGTTTTTCAATATAGTCTTTTAATGAAATGTGGATTTCGTGGTTTTTCTGATAGATATTTAATCCAAGAAACTTCGTGGCAACGCCTAAATCAGTCATTTTAAATTCACGACGCAAAACGTTCTTAGCTTCGTTAATGTCAGCTTGATTATTTCCAGCAATTAATAAATCATCCACATAAAGACCAATGAAAACCTTACCATTACCGTAGAGACCAAGTTCACCAAACATTCTTTTATAGTTATTTTTAAGCAACACACTATTAATCTTCTGATTCCAACAGAGTGGACTCTGCTTTAAGCCATAAAGACTCTTCACGAGTCGACATACCATATTTGGTTTGGATGTATCTTCAAAGCCAGGAGGCTGACGCATGTAAATGACATCAGTCAATGTGGCATATAAAAAAGCAGTGTGTACATCCATTTGGTGTACAATTTTGCTAGTTTTGGCAGCTAATGCAAGAAACAATTTTATAGATTCACTTCGAATAACTGGAGCAAAAGTCTCGGCATAATCCACAAATTCAATTTGGCGAAAACCTTGAGCAACTAAACGGGCTTTTCTTTTACCCGAGTCTTTGATCGTAAACACCCATCTATTGCCAATTGCAGTACGTCCCTTCGGTAATTCTGTTAACTCCCAGGTGTGATTATCATAGTGAGCTTTCATTTCCTGTTTCATTGCTTCTTTCCATAAATGACTCTCTTCACATTCTATAGCCTCCTTAAATGTTCTAGGAACAAAGCGATTTTCTGGTATGTTTACTATGGACGAGTCTCCAGAAACAAGATTCACAAACACTGGCCCTTCTGTTCCGATTTTTGATTGTGGAACGTAACTTGCAACCAAGTTATTTCCAAATTCCCCCTCGGAAAACGGAACGGAGAAGGCAGTTGACGAACAAGGGTGGACTACATCCACAAGCAACAGATGAACAGTAGACAATTCGTCAGAATTAGAATCAGAAACAATACCAGATATAGGAAACTTAACCATGGTTGAAGGGCTAATCAGCACAGTTGGATCATCACGTGCTGGAAAAATCACATCAGTAAATAAGACTGCGGCACTGATAAAAACTCGACATTGAACAGGATCGAAAAGATAATAGCCGCGATAACGGTAACCAATAAATATGCACTTAAGATTAGTGAGTTGAAATTTATTAGACTGTAGTTTGAGAGGCTTTTTAGCAATAGCAAGACATCCAAAAGGATGAAGTTGGGAAAAATCAGGTTTAAGACCAGCCCAACGAGTATATGGAATAGCATTCCCAATAGCTGTGGATGGGAGTCGGTTTAACAAAAATTCCACACAACGGACGGCATAGGACCAAAAACAAAGGGGTAAACCCAGGCGGTGAAGCAATTCTTTAGCTTTAGTTCTAATAATACCAATGGCTCGTTCAGCTGCCCCATTCTGATAGGAATTATAGGGAATAGTGAAGTCTTGATAGATTCCCCGGGAAGCACAAAAGTCTTGAACAACGGAGTTCGCAAATTCACCTCCATTATCACAGCGAATAGTCATAAGTTGACAGGTAGGACGATTTTTAAAAAAGGTTTCAAACTGTGTTAAACAGCGAATTAAAATTTGTGGAACATCCTTTTTTGCAACAACAGGCACTACCTTTAGAAAATGAGAAAAATCGTCACGAACCACAAGAAAAAACTTTTCTCCGAATAATCCGGAGACACTATGTGGACCTGCAAGGTCCACATGCAATAATTCGAGTGGGTGTGTTGTTTTCAAACGTCGTTCAGGATGTAAGTTTATCATATTGTTGATAGAATTGCTAAGTTGACATGATTCACACGTGTCAAAAGCGCCATTGCGACGAAACTCAGCTTGTTCCTTGGGAGATAATTTTGCAAAAATTCGACGAGTCGTATTTTGACCTGGATGTCCTAATGAATCATGCAGTAACATATTGACAACAGCTAAGGATTCCTCCTTAGGAATTGGACGACCCACAAAACGAAGCATATTCAGGTGAGTAGGGTCATATTTACCCACAACACCAAGTGTATCATGAGAAATACCAAACGGAGTGATGTGAAACGATTTGATAGGAGTTTGGGATTGAAGAAGAAGTAAACGGGGATTAATCAAATTCTTCAGAATACTTGGAACATACTGCACATCAAGAAGCGTAATAATACGATTACCATTGACCCGTAATTGAACTGTACCAGACCCCAAAATGTCCACTTGTTGAGCATTAGCCACAGATAATGTCTCTGGCAGTGAATATGCATGATAATCATGGAAAAGATTCTTGTCTTTACATATATGTTTAGTAGCTCCAGTGTCAAGGAAAAAACTATTGTCATTTAGAAAAAGGTTAGACAGTTGTACCATAAAAGAAAAATTTTGATCAGCTGACAGGTCTGCAGAAGTAGCAGCTTCAGATGAATCAGTAGCAGTAACAGCATTTGCTTGATGACGTTTTTGACCTTGATTCTTAGATGGAAAAAATTTCCTTTTTGGAGTAGTATGAAGAATGGTAGTTTTGAAAAGGTTGTTCCATAAAAATTGAACTTTAGGAATATTGCTGGTTCGAACAGGGGAAGAACAGTCACGTTTATAGTGACCAAAACCAAAACAATTCAGACATAAAGTAGACCAATGATTATCAGTACCAGGTAACTCCTTCTTCAGAGAACTAGAAGACACAGACTCATTAACACTAAAAGCAGCGTTGGAAGAACTCTGCTGAATCAGTTCCCAATTATCCATAATAAAATCTTGAAGATCAATTGTTTTTAACTTCTTCTTAGGGTCTTGGAAATATTTCTCGAGAAGAGACTTCTCTCTGGTGACAGCAAATATAATAAGGGCCTGTTGAAGATCAGGATCCGAAGTCTGATTAAAAATATACCAAAAATTATTAGCCAGATCAATTCGAGCCTGGAGCTCAATAGTACCATTACCACCATCTTCAAAAACCCGGGTGGTGTACAAGGCAAGTTCTTTATGACTAAGATTGGTACACTGTTTTTTAATTCGATTCAACATGGATTTTCCATAAAAACCAGGACCAAGATTCAAATATGTGTTAAACATGGCATCAGACATGGACAACTGCAACAATTGGTTCAACAAAGCATTATAAGATTCGGGAAATTGTTCAAAGAATGTGGCCGTGTCACGTGGATCCTCAATAAATTTGACAAACTCAGGACCTTGAGTACCAGCCTGATAAATAAGAAACTTATACCATTTAGTATAATCCGTCTTACTTTTAAGCATTCGAGATTCAGGAAATGTAGCAGACACAGGAGGGCCCATAACCTGTTGAATTAATGACGGATGAGATGGCTGATTTACACGACCTTCTGATAATGAAGAAGAAGCAGAATCACTCATAGTGGATATCTTCAGATAAAATGATAATTCTTAGTTAATTAATTAAAATAAACCTATTCCCCATTACTTGTAGACTAGGGAAATACTAGGTTTATTTATATATCTGAATAGTCCCTATAAGTGATTCTGCAGTATACACTTTGTCATTCATATAAGAATGAATGGCCTGATAAGTGTAGAGTATAGTCATTCATCGAATGATCTTAAATCTTTAGATTATGTAATAAAACGTACGATAAACTATCCATGTCTAAGCATGGCATGATAACCATGTAATCCACGGTAAAGTACTTATCCGAAGTCTATGTACATAATAATCATGATCCACAACTGATCATGCCAAACACCAATAATGGCGTGAAAAAGTCATACGAGACTTGAAAGGTGGTGTGATCATATTACGTAAGTAAGTTCCTTTTCTTAAGATAATGTGGTGAGTATGTATTGGATTAATTTCCTTTCTCAACAGAATTACTAATACAATTTACAGTTGCATCTTATTCCACAAAACGGGTCAAGTTTCCTTTTTTTTTATTTTTCCCTCACATATCCGAGGGGTTTCATCATATCCGAAAACAGTCAGCTGATACAATATCAGGTGACACGATATATATATATATATATATGAAATTTATAAACTATAATAATGTATACATTTATTCATTCATCTTACTTCTGAAACTATTTCTACTGGTATTACCCTTCAATGGCATAAAGCTTCGTCCATTCCTGAGCCATAGCAATAGCCTTTTTCTCGTCATTCTTCCAATCATCAGCGACATCATTAGCCAAAGGATCATCAGGGTTTGGAGCACCCAATAATGCCTGAATACTTAATAAAATAGTTCGAATTTGTAACGCAGGACTCCAGTTATCTTTCAAGACATCCAAACATATTCTACCTAACTTATCAATATTTGGGTGATAGATTTTAGTTAAAAATCGAACTTTTGGAGCACACATCGGATAGTCATCCGGTAAATATAATTCTAATTTAAATAATCCATTAGCATAAGGAGATGAAGTTGGTCCAATCATTGTGACTTCAAAGTATCGAAGATTTTCTTCGGATGGGGTTGCAGTTATACCTGGAACGGGATCACTAACTAACCTTTCAGTTTCTTTGATTATTCTTTTTGGAAGTGCTGCCATGGTAAAAGGTATACTGGTCGTGGGGTGAAAAATAAGGTGGGTATGGGTATAAGAGGTGTTGTTCTAATGATGTGTAGAAAGGTAGATCAACAACTTGATTGAAATTGAAATTGAAATTGTTGTTGTTGTTGGTTGGTTGATTGATTTTTCTTCTGTTCTCCTTTTTTTTTTGTTTTATCTTTCAGTAGTGGTAGTGTGATGGAAACAAAAAGAACAATTTACAACTCACACGCACTGTAAAAAAAAAATTCACCCATTATTGCTACACATCCCTATCATCATCATCACCATCATATCAACATCACAACAACATAATAAATATTCATAATGAGGGAAGTTCCAATGGTAGAAAGGGCAATAGTATGTACTGTTGCAGTCCTATTAGGGTGTTACGTAACGTACAAAACAGGAAGTGATTTTCAATTTGTGAAATATACTCCACATTCTCCAGAAGAAGTTGAACGAAGAAAACGTGAGAATATCGGTTGGTCAATGAGGTTTGCAGATGAAATGACTTTGGACTTGACTCCTGAAGCAAAACTAAAATATCAAAAGATGAGAGAAGAGAAAATCAAACAATTACAAGAGAAAGAACTACAAAAACAACAAGCAGCAAGTATTCAAGAGACTGACAAAAAGGAATAATATTGATTACCGGAGTTGTATTTTTTTGAGATGACTAGATACCTAGAAGGAACCGTTGAGCTATCGTTTTTTACCAATGCCGAGTGATTCGTATGTGTATTGGTTTGTACATATTTGGAAATTTGAATCAATAAAGGAATTTTGGTTTAGTCCTACCATGAGCATGCTGACATACACATCGAATGAAACGTTAGGCGAGGGTGGGAATCTGAAACTACAGGATACATTATTATTGGATTCGTTTACTGATCTGACCACCTTCGCCTAAAATAGATTGAACGTACGTAAATGTGGTTTCCCACGATACACCAGCAACAATCGTTCCCATTGTCCAGTATAGCCTAATGTACCTCTTTTTGCTACCCTTTTCTATCTAAAACAGATTGTTCTAACCAATCCCTTGTCTCGTTGAACGGGGAGAACAATAAAGATATCATGGATAAATATCTGAATTTCCGTATCCTCTATTATTGTATCCTTTTTTTTTTTTGCAATTTTTCGATTCTTGGTGGGAATTCCATTTGAGATAATCCAATCAATACTTATTCATTCATATGATAATGAGGTCTCTCTGTTGACTCGTTTAAGCAAGTCACTTACCCCAGGTTTTGGTTCTTTCTAGGCTTTTCATTTTTCCACTCTTTTAACCCTTCATACCTTAATCCCTTCGCTTTGCTTTGGTTCTATTTTTGTAATTCTTCAATTAGCGATTTTAAAGTTCCACGGAGTAAATTTCACCTATATGATATAACCACCATGCTGTACTAACTTTCGTTAATACTAGTCCCACTCCTTAGTCCCGCCTTGTACGGTATTGAAGAAAAAAAAAAATACATGATACATATATTCTCCGCTTTTAGTCAACTTGAAAATATCAATTTAACTGAAATGGAAATAGAAATTTAATTTCTAAATTGAAATTCTCAATTTCAATTTCAATGCCTATTTAGCTAAATTGAAATTACCTTAACTTAAATTTAAATTAGACATTGCTCATAACCTTTTTGTACTCGTACGTACAATTGCTCTCACTATTGCGTTCTGTTCTATTTGTACTTCAAATACTTTTCCCCCATCTCCAGTGACCCCACCATCGCACACAAACTCACTCACACACAATTAGACACGGAGAGAGACGGGCTTGACCGATACACCGCACACAATGTGAATCAAATACGTTACATTAGACACAAACAAACTAGTAATATTATATAAATATTATTTTACAGTTCTTTCTCTGCTTCTCTGTTTAGATAATGCAGGACACTGGGGGAAAAATAATATTATGTTGTACCGCACATAACAAAGAGAAGTGTGTAGCTAAGTGGTGGAAAGTGGTAGCAGAGCCGTGTGGGTATTGGGGGTAAACACTATCAGTTTGTCCTATCATATGTACCACAATGCTTCTTACAGGTGCATACGGATAATATAATATATCCGTTGACTTTACAAGTCTACATTTCTAAGAAGAGATTATTCCGAGGTATTAGAAGAGGTAGAAGTAGTCTTCATTTTTGTATGTAGAATACGTGCATGTGGATATCCACATAAACTTTTTTACGTATACGCATTCGTGAATTTCGTCTTATCCCTTTTGCTGTTGATTGAGCTATTTTTTTTTTGAAATAAGTGTATCTCGTGTTATTCATAGATCTTGGACACAGATTTCTTGGATAAATTTATCAGACGGTTCAATAAGTTATAGCGTTTCTATACAAAGCAAAACATATATTCACAATACGAAGTGAACTTGATTTGAGTAGTTAGTGTTCCCATTAGGGGAGATGCAATTTAAGTAGTGCGATTATTGAAAACAATTATTTTTGAGTCACCCTTAACCAATCCTTCGAAATGACAACCAAAGGAGTGCAATCGCACACACACACACATATAAGTACACAATGGAACCAGTATTGTTCACCTTTGATGGATATGGATTAAAAAGAAAATATCAAATGATAATGGGAACATGGATTGCAACCGCGGTTTATATCCCAATATTAAGCCAACAACGGTCGACATCGAAGAGGGGAATACAATATTAACTTACATCAATGGGGAAACATTTACTCCACTTCATGTAGTTTTACAAAAAGGGATAGAAAATAACCCCAAACTCAAATTTACACCTACAACAGAGCCGACAAGAAAAAAAGAACAAGAAGAATAGTAACAATCAATGTAAAGAACAAGGGGGGTGAGACAAGGAGGAGCAACAGGAGAAGGAGCAAGGGAAGGTGGAGCAAACAAGGAGTGAGACATGGACTAAGGAATAGGAGATGTTGATAAGATATATAGGAAGAAAAAAAAAAAAATACACTGTTTAGTCAATTAGCCACAATGTTAAATCCTCTAAATCGAGATGTAACAATTTCATCGGGGATAAATGTTTTTTACGGAGATACCCACTCATAACTCCTACTCAACATAACCTACACTCTCTCCCTCCATTTTCACTCTTAGCTTCTAGCTCATAACGAAAAAAATGGAGACTGAATCAAACTTTAGCTAGTAGAATCAGGGAGAGGCAAGCACAACAAGGGATGTTTGAGGAATGTCAATCGGTAATCGCATTCCTATTATTCGGTTTATTTTGTTTCATTTTTGTTCTAGAATTGAGATGAAATCCCAGTGAATGTAATGATGATCATTCTAGAAGTAAAATAATAATAGAAAAAAAAAAAAATCGGAGCGGCAGACTTCTTGCCTATCTCTCTAACCGCTTAATACCCATTACCCCCTTGTTTTGGTTCTCCTTATTGTTGGTTCCTATATTATATTCTATTTTATTTTTAATCGATATTCCTAATTAGGAAATCAAATGGATTCTGAAACGCCTTCCTAATTAGGCAGGTAAAGCAAATAATACTAATCGGGGATAAATGAAAATCTGCAAACCGATGAGGGGTAAATGTAGGGAGGGGCAAAATTGAAAAATTATGGATTTATTATGCAACAGGGCTTATTTAACATCCATAAAAAAAAAAAAAAAAACTGCAGACGCAATAAAATGCAAAAGGAATAATGTATCAAGAATTAAGAAAACTGAATAAAGAGAGTCCATCGTAAAATATAGAATTTATGATGAATGACGGATTATAAATAAGTAAATAGATAAATTCCCACTTTCCTAATTAGGCTGTTCATTGTTTCCTGTCAAATTGATTAAATTTTTTTTTTTATCAATGAAATCGGAATGAAAAAGACTCAACGGAGACTGACTCAACACAAAATAACCACAAGAGCAAACCAAGGAGACAACTGAAACAGCTTAAAAGCTATACATTCGTTGATAACTTCCTTATTCCCATTCGTTCCATTCAAAAAATGAAAAAAATAAAAGAATGACTTACGATTGACGATAGCAAAAAAAAAAAAAACAAAATTCAGGGATGAGTGGATGGAAAAGTGGAATAATGTGGGGTAAGGAACATTTATTGATGCCGTGGGAAGATGTTTATACCCCCAATATGACACACATACACACAATGTTATCTTATCACTACACACTTTTGTTTCTTTCAATGTCAATGGGAGAAGAATCAATATCCTTTGATATCTGTGTAACCTGTATTGTATTACACCTGTATTGTACCATATTATTATCTGAATGCATTCTATTAGCTAAAAGGCAAAATATTAAGCCGTAGCACAAATCATTTACTGTGCCCAGTAGTGGAATTTTGGTCATGTAAGTGATTAATTTGTTTGCTCTTTCATTTGCTCGTTTATTCATGTATAACAAATGCAAAAAAAAGAACATAACCCATGTGACAACTACAATTTTCAATTTTAGAGTTTGCACTTATGCTTATGCGTACACTTGCAGTTACAGTTACACTTTTTTAAACCACCATAACCTCCCTTCTCAAAGTTGCTTCAATTCTATTCTTAGCACTTATTGTTAAAACTTCCCCTTCGTCAAAGGCTTGTTTTTTTTGTTTTTTTTTTTGGGCAAGTGGATTTGGAATTGTGAATGTAACTATGCTTTTTCAACAATTTTTTTTTCTAACCTTTGCTTTTTAATCCCTAAAATCCCTTAAAAAACAAAATTGTAAAATGTTGAGCTTGAAAATCAAATCAAGAGTTTTTTGATATTTTCATTAAACCTAGTTCAACATCGTTGTAATTTGATACCAGGATTAATTGAAAGAAAACCGTTGATAGACTGCGTACATATACCTCGGGAAAAAAAAAATCTCAAGCGACGTAAAAAAATACATCACAGGCGCCCCCAAATGGACATTGTGTCTACATCAACAGCCATTTGCCCCTCACCGTCTCCCGCCCTGTACATCTCTATCTCTATCTCTATCTTGATCGGCTCCATCCGCTTTGCCATTACATTCTTTGTTCCTCTCTATCCTTTACAACACATAAAACCGTTTTCTGTGCCAAAATGATAACGGACAAGTGTGGGGGAGGAGAAGGTGGAGGAGAATTTAATGAATGAACTAAAATGAAAGGGAACGAAGTGGAGTAAAAAAATTTCAAGGTGACGGACGATGATGATGATAGTTAGTTAGTCATTGTAGTAGCTATTAGTAACTGGGGACATTCGGACGAGCGTAGTTTGTATTGTCAGTGTTTGTGTATGCAACAATACGGAAATTTGCC
Organism: Candida frijolesensis; assembly: GCA_030557105.1. NCBI lineage: Eukaryota > Fungi > Ascomycota > Pichiomycetes > Serinales > Debaryomycetaceae > Candida > Candida frijolesensis. The sequence continues at coordinate 6,445 of JAKTVH010000128.1, read as the reverse complement.
TGTTGCGCTTCTACTTTGGCCCTGCTAATAATAAAGAGGGGTAAATTTGGAGAAATTTCACTCACTGGTTTTTTTTCTTTTTCTTTTCATTTCTTTGTTGGATTTTCATGTATTCTTGAAATGTGGGGTAAAACTTCTTCAACTAAAAATCTAAGCTTAGATAACATAACCATCTATATACATACACACAGTCACACACACAGTCACACACACACACACACACACACACCGTAACCTATTTTTCCTGCTACCCAACTAAAACACAAAGACAACCGTCGTAGTCCATTTCATTTGATGTGGTATTGTGTTTGTTACTTTGATTTGATACGGGACGGACAATCAACGTATCTTAACTTATAGAGAACAATTTATAATAAACGCTACAAACGGAATACATATAAGCCCGATGGGTAATAAGAGATAAGAGGAAAAAAAAACGTTTGCAATTTAATTAATTTGTCCAATTATCTAGACTATTTAGGCAAAGTAATAACATAACCAAACCACATTATCTACCCATTGAGAATCGTTTTCCCTTGTTTATGAATTATCTATGAAGAGAAATATACATGGACACTTTAGCGAAGCAAGAAACAAAGAAAAAGAAGGATCGGCAATATTTTGTTGCTCTCACTTGCCTGTTTAGTCTCCCCTATTCTCCCTTGTTCTCGTCATGGTAATTGCCTCTTAGTCATGGTTAGGTTTTTTTTTTTTTATTTTTTTCATTGATCGTCAAACAATAATGCAAAAGAAATCTTTTAGTGTAACAAAAAGAATGTGAGGCGGTTGTTGTTACCGTATATATTGTTCTGCACCAAAAAATTTATAGTCTTTTGTTACATCTTACGTATTATATTACGTCTGTTTCTAAATTGCGTCGTTTCATGCATTTTTCGAAATACATTATTGGAGGTGGCTATCTGTGTGTGTGTATCCGTAAGTATAACTAAGGCTAACCAGAGCTGTTCTCATATCTTTCTTTCCGTCTCCCTTTCAATTGATTATCCTTTTATTCTTTTTATTTTTAAATCGTTCCGTTTAGTCTAAATTGTTGTACACTATAAAGACAAAATTAAATGTATAAAGTATGTTTGGGTAAATGAAAAAAAAAAAAACATGCCTAATTAGGCAAGTGATTATATCAAAAAGTATCTTGGAATGTAGGTGTGTCATTGTTACATTCTTCGTCTCTTTTACTAGTGTAAGTTCTTCCATCAAGATCAGCACATTGCGTTTTGAAACATCACCACCAGGCGCACCAGTGGCACGACCACTTCTGCTAGTGACAGCAAACATACCCACACACACACACACAAACACACTATTATCAAACATAATAATTCTTAAACTCGCATGAACAAAGAGGAGAGTTTCAAACATACGACGTAGAATGAATAGGGCAGAGACGAGTAGGAATATAATATTAAAAAAAATAACACTCCCAGTCTTCTATTTTTAAAACAGGCTAAGCAGACTGCAACCTCAGAGTAAAACGCAGTGTTAGTGTATCAAGGAACAAAAAGATTAAGGATTAAGGAATGTAGTGTAAGGTACGGAGAGCATTGATTTTTTGTTGGCATTGCTTATTATTTGCATGTAAAAACCCAAAACAACCCATATGAAGTTAAACCAATAGCAAACGAAACGAAAGTCAAAAAGGAAAAGGAAAACAAATGAAATCTGGAAAGAACAATACTCTGGATGGTAGAAAAGAGGAGTAGTAAAAACTCGTTTTGTATCTATGTATCTTTGCTACTGTTAATGCGCCCCTTTCTATTTCATGTATGAGCAACTGTCAAAACAGGAGGAGTAACAGAGACAAAGTGGGAGGGAAAGAAAGAGAAGGAGAAATCAGTTGTGGTTAATTAACCACATCCTCTGCTTGTTTTTTTGTTTTGTTTTTTGTATTTGCCATGTCAGTATTATTTAGTTGGTTGTGGATTATTTTCTAGCGGTTGATAAGGTGATTACGATGATGTTGGCAAGTGACATGGTCTAATGGGACGAGGCAGAAATAGAAAACGAAACCGATAGAGGGATCATTCGTCCCCGTTACAGTTGGAACAAAGTGGAGTAAAATAAAGGAGTGGGACACATTTGGGGGAGCAGAGGGGCAATGAGGATAATTTTAGATTTTCCATAAAATAATTACTGTAACATCACCCTAACACAAAGACTTCAAACAAGTGGTACAAAACAAAGAACCACAGAATGCAAAGGGTAGGGGAATTTTTTGTTCGACAATCCCTTCTTTCTTGCTATTTTCTTGTCCTTCTCCTTGTCCTTGTTTTGTATCCTGGTGATGCATATAATAGTTATGAGCGCCATTTCTGTGAATATGTGTAAGTTTATGTATGCACATATGTACCACAAAACGCACAAATAGGCATTTATTATAATTTACATACTCACTGATAGTTAGAGTAGAATGGAATGAGTGTAATAGGCATCCAGGGTTAAAACCGAACAATAAGTTAGCGACTACCAATAGTCAAACAAAAATTTGAACAATGAAGAGGATCAACAATAAAAAGAAATGGAAATACTACACCACTCCGAGTGAATTAATTCTCCGAACTCAAATTACTCCACTTTGACCTAATTGGTAAATTACCCCATCTTATATTCATTTTAGCTTTTAAGCATTCACACCTATGGGCTTTTCTGTGAATTGTCTTTTGCTGATAGAATTGAGCCCCTCTCTCTTTCTCTCTCTCATCAATCAATCAATCAATGTAGGCACCACACACACGCACAATGCACTACCAAAAATAAAAAAAAGTGATGACATTATTTTTATTGTTTATTAATATTACCAAAATGTAAAGTGGGACGTATATTACAGTAGTGACATAAGTCATTATTTGGCACAAAATAATATAACCCACTCACTAGTGCTAGTAGCCATTGCGATGGGTAGTAGTAGGTTACACTAATTTTTACGAAAAATTTTATGTATTTCATTATGAGTAGATGAAATGGGCAGCAATTGAAAGAATGTTATATATTAAATACGTTAGAAGAATGAGTCAAGTCAAAGAAAAGTCTCCTGACGTTGATGGATTATTTTGTGACGAGACAAATCAAGGGGAGAGAGTGGAAGATAATTTATTTGCAATTCGAACAAACCCAGAAGCTTCAAATCAGAAACGAAGTGCAAAAGCGGAATGATGGGTTGAGATTTTTTGATTTGCATTATTATTCCGTTTTGTGAAATATTTCCTAATTAGTATAATTAGTCTAAATGTATATTATTTAGTTATTATATGTGATATACCTTTTTGTGGTAATTTTCCCATAGTGCCCCACTTATAATACCTATATCCTTTTTAGCTCCTTTTATTATTTTTATGAAATCGAACATATCGCCCTACATCTCCAATATGGAATAAGAGAATAATAAACCAATTTTCACCAAATCTCCCTCATTCCACATAAAACCTTCCTCTTCGCTTGAAAAGGGACAATTATATAAATCAATTGAATTTTCCCATTTTTTTTCATTTTTCAATTTCAATTTTTTTATTCTTTTTATATTATCCATTCAATATCAACTATTACTTATTATACCCCCCGCCACACACACACATACAAACAACCTTTCCCCTTTTTGATACCCTTTATTTAAATATACCTTCTTATTATATACCCTTGATATCCCATCACATATAACATACATACAACCAACGATGAGCTCTAAAGTATTACCACCAGCCAACGGCAAAAAATTATGGAGAGTGAAAAAGATCCAACCAACCCGTCACAACAGCATATCATCAAGCTCCACATCCAATGCATCCCTAAATTCCATCCAGACTTCCATGGAATGCTTGAACAACTCGTTGAAAATCGCTGCTGCTGCTTCTAAATTCACCATCAAGAGACCACCTTTGAGAAGACCAAAGAACAGACCAGGTAAACCAAAGGATTTTGTTTTTGTTGATTTGTCTCCTGTTCAATCTGAAGATTCTACCAATGAAGATGTTGCTGAAAAGAAACCATCCTCCAAACCAGCTACTCCTACCAGCAGTAGAAGATCCAGTTCTATCAGCAGCAATTTATCTGTTTCTAGTGAACCACCAGCTACTCCAATGACTGCTAACACTTCAATCAACAGTATCAATGACTTGCCATTGCCAACCAACAATGTTCTTGCACCAGCTGCTCCAATGGTTAACAATATGAACTGCGAAGGATTTGGCTTGCCATCTCCAGTTGAATCATTGGATGATTTCTTGATTAGTGAATTCGACTTGTGGGACAACAACTGGGAATCCATAATACCGGAACAACAACAACAACAAATCCCACAACCACAATCGATTCCACAACATTTCCCACAACAACAACTACAACCACCACAACCACAACAATCACAATCATTCCAAGAATTCATGGATATAGTGCTGATTGTGCAACAACAACAAGAGCAAATCCAACAGTTGCAACAACAATTGCAACAAATAACGACGATTCCTTCCCCTGGTTCGGGAATTAGCCATTCTACTGGTTCTTCAATTTCAATGTCTACTAATAAATATATAGATTTTTCCTTTTAGATTCTAGTTTTTTTGTTTATTAGACTATTATACTATATACTACGATTCTAATTACACGTTGCCTATTTTTTATTTATAATTTAACAATTAAAGAACATGGATCTTCCGATTTAGTATTGCAAAATTTGTTGATCCTGGTTATTTCCAGGTACCCACAGTTAGTTCAGAGCTTTTGCCGTGTTGTCTTTTTATGAAAATCATTGATTTCTTTGTTTAATTACGAATATTGAAAATCCCCCTATGTTTTAATTTAGTCTAATTTGTGTGCGTGTTTTTGATGATGACCTATTTGGTATTAGCCATGGAAACATTCACTCCTGTTACAAGTGGTAGCAATGGGTATACATATTTTATGTGCTTATCTGTGTGTGCGGTGATGTGTAGATGTACGACGTGTTAAATTGTCTCTTTTTTTTTTTTTCTCTCTCCGTATCATGCGATGACTGAGAGAAGATAATAGTAGGGTAAATATAAAGTCCAAAATGGAATACCAACCAAATGAAGTATATGTCTCATCACAAAATGGAATTGTCAAATGTGAAAATGATGATGCAAGAGAAGACACCAAATTGGGCGTCGGCTTGGTACATTACGTACATGTAGGACCAAATTGATTGCAAAAAATAAAAGACTTTGCTTTGATGCAAAGCACAAAAAAAAAAAAAAATTATAACTGCATCCTTCGTCATTAGCGGAGTTGGTGATAATTTATTTTTATTTAACGGTGCTTTCCTTGGTTACTTGCTACGTCAATACTCATGTAAAACTTTATAAATATCAAATACATTGACGTGCATTTTTGATACACCATATAGCATCAAGAATAAGAAGACGAACAAAAAAAAAAAAATCAATTATCTCCGATCTTTGCCCCATCTTCTGCCCCACCTTCAATTCAAACCCCATTGATTAATGTGTGTCCATTTTTTCTAAGCACAAAAGATTGGCCATTGAGTACCAGATCAATTAGCTTGAACTAGTAGGGTAAACTAAACTTGAACTGATCTCATTAGTTTCATCACATTTCTTCTCTTTTGAAATTGGATCAACGGTAGTGAGGTCGGAAAAAGTAAATGAGGAGAGTTTTGTTATTACGGCATTAGAGTACATGATAGATCCGGTTTGACATAATCGAAACTATAATAAAATATTATTGTTCAACTCTTTTGTTTCAGAATTGACGATATACTTTTGTTCAACAATTGACGAATGAAGCAAAGTAGAGGTGGAGTTGTACATTTTGACAAACTTATAATTATAATTTGTTTGATTATTGTAAAACGTTAGCTATTCAACCATTGTGCAAGAAATTGGATTGTAAATACATCGATCATACAACAATAAAAATGCATTTAACATTGTTGCAATATTATTTCATCCCTAGGATATATACATTCCATTGTGAAAAGGTAGTCAGTTGATTCTATCGTATTCTAGTTCTTTTGGTATTACTAATCATTAATGATGATTTAACTATCAAATTCCACACTATGAGTCGATAAAGACCGAAGATATATTTTGACTCAAAAAAAGAGACGATTGAAATTTAATAGCGAATACTGAGGGGAAAAAGCAGGGGGTTGTTTTAAGGGGAATAAACAAGGGTACTAATTAGTTTGTGCCATGGAGAGGATAATAGCGCCAATTACAAAGAGCCCAACAAACTACACGAAACAATATAATGGAAGTGATATAATATTGGAACGGGCATATGATAATTAGCCAATTGTGCAAAACAAACATACATCAAATAATACCAATAATAATCGTCTCCAATGAATAAACAAACCACATATTATAATTCTAACAATTGGGATTGAAGTATAATATAAAGTTTAATTCAAAATAAAGTATAATAATACCTGGAAAGATCCGAAACGATAGGG